>JAPYZM010002827.1:0-12739 GCA_030522845.1 Psyttalia concolor
AAGTTGCCTCTTTATTCTCTTCTGTCGTATCGTTTTCATTGTTTTGCCGTAAAATTCATTTTCTATAATGACAAGTACCTGCACTCGCCTCCCCTAGTCCACTTTTTACTCATTACTTTCCTTCTTTTAGCACCAAAAACACGAAAAAAACTTGCCTACTTCGGCCCAAGCCATCCTACCGTCGCCATTTCCCCCAACGAAAGTATATAAACTATTAATTTGCAGATCATACAGAATCTATGGGTAACAATAATTATAATTGATTTTAATATGAAGATCAAACTTTGTTTGTACATAAGAATATTGAAGTATTATAGAATGTAAAAATGGACGAACTCGAAATCTGAAATGAACAATGCAAATGAAGAAAGCAGACGTTTCTCTTTGTTGGAAAAATTCAATGTTATAAAATTTATTCATTAGCAAAATAAGTGGAAGAATATTTTAAGGCAAGTATAGTCTTTAGAAAATTTGTAGTTATTACCAATTTCCACTTCATCCAAATTAGAAAGAATTATTAGCTTCTAGATATGTCGCCAAATAATTTCTTCTGAGAGAATTCATCAATAGCGCGTTGTTTGGAGAAGTGATGACTTCTTTCATGGATTCATTAAGAAGTCAAGATCAAATGACCGGGTATATTCTACTATAAACAGATTTATGAAGCTCGTGAATCGCAAAGTATTCCAAGGCTACATGTTGCACAAGCATTGGGACAAATAATGATCTGGGAAGATCTGGGTCGTATTCGGCTTTTGTGGCCGTTAACTTCATATCTTCACATCTCCTTCCTCATGATTATAACGACTAAAACATATGATTGTCAATAAAATTATTGACATATTGTATTATGTGAAAATGACTTTTAAAAATAACAACACCGATAGCAATTTTATGCGTCCTGGGCAGAGCAATTCAAACTTCAACATTTTCGTGCCCTCAAACATAAAACTTGGCTGGATATAAAGATTTGAAGATTAAAAAAATTATCCTATCATTGACAAAAGAGGTTCTAGCTAAGTATTTAGCTAATAAAAAATGCAAATTGCAGTCTATAAACCCGGCGATTTTAGCCTCTGCAATTTGTACAAAACCCTCAATAACCATCTTTATAAATAATTGCTTGTTTGCCGTGCAATGATCAATAACAACACTACGAAGTTGTTTGTTAACGGCTTGATAAAAATCATTTAGTACAATACAATTTAATCACTGTTTATTAAAAATTGGCATACGCGTTAATATTTTTTGTTAACGATTGTCAATTGTGCTGTGCAGTTAGATGATTTTTTTATAATGGCTGAAACACAATCCGATTATCAAATGAAATGGTAATTTTCAGTAAAAAGTACAGATGACTCCCCCTATTCGATCCCTAGTCGTTTCTCTCTTTCACTTCTGAATGCATAAGATCAACTTTTGTTGTACAATTTTACTTCAATATGAAAGAAAAGAATTGAAATATGTGGGACAGTACAACCGACTTTCCCCCAGTAAATATAAAATGCAATTGGACCAGGACATACCTAGTTTAGCTCGCAATTCAGCAGCGAGTGACTCGTATATCGTAGTAGTTTGTGGTGGTATGTGCCGGTGTTCACCGCTACCCTCCGATGATTCAGATTCACGTGTACTCCTACCATCGCTCCCTAAATTACTCCGTATTCGGGTGTCTGTGCCATTGACCTTTGTCGAATTATCCGAGTGTGAGGCAAGGGCTTTTAATTGGCCACCCAGAAGTTCCGCAGTTTCCACTGAATCACATCTGCAATTATAAATTCAGAATTAGGTCACAATCACCTTGACATTTATTGAATAAAGTCAGAATTATGTTCGAACGAATTGCGTCAACAAAATCCCACGTAAAATTTTATAGTATTTCGGTAATGTTTTCGTGATGGGAATATCTGGAGAAATTTATCGAAATCCTTTTCCGCGAATTTTATAGGTTATAGCAGAAATATTTCTTCTCGCATTTCCCACGACCATTACCATTTATTTGAAAATTATTTATTGATTTTTTTTTTATTTGAGAATTATGCAATTTTCTCGGTTTTTTGCAAGCAATCTTTTGGCATTTGTGGACTGGTCTCTCGAAAGTCTTCATCAATCAACAATTTTAAATTAAACAAAATATTTAATTCAAAATTTCGTTAAAAAAACGATGCAAAATTTATATTTCAGTTCTATTTTTGTTTTGTTTTTTTTTTTTTTATTTTCTACGGAATTTGTCACAAGCAGCCTGTGACTGACCATCGCCCGAGGGTCTTCAGTCTGGTATTTACATTTTTCTACAATGTTTTGATTATAAATTTTGTACAATGATTTAGTTATAAATATTTGATATAATGTTTCGATTTCAGTTATATTTTTCCTGAAAATTCAAGATAGTAATGGCTTCATAGCACGAGTCGAAGACGATTTTTCATTTCTCTCAGTAGTGACTATTACCAGAGTACTCCAACAATAAGAAAATGAATAATTTCAAACTGAACTATCCACCATTGTAAAAAATCGTCTTATTTCCCTCCCATAAATGAGCCAACTAATCTAACTCCAGAGTTTATTTAATCATTAATTTCCTCGAATAAATAACCAATTTCATGAGAGGCTAAAAGCTCGCAACATGACATTCGGTTCAGACCTTCACCTCTTCTTCTATGATAATTTACGCGAGATAAACCTGACAAACTTCTTAAATCCCTTCGAATCTCGTCGTCCTCTCACTACAATAACTGAACAGAGCCATATGGTCATGTGCCTCATAAATAATTTACCAGCTCCAAGTCTCTAAGCACCTGAATAAGACGATAAAATGTGAATGGCTCGATTCTCTCGCAACAAGACGCGCAATTTCCTCATTTTCAAAGCAACCATTTCCCTCTCCACAATGTTTTCCTAGTCCCAAGTAACCATAAGAATCCACCTATAGAATCCCTCAAAGTAATACACCGGTTGTATTGCCCTGGCACATTAACTGCCAAGTGGTAGCTCAACAACGTGTGAGAAAATTGTGCATAGTGGTACTTGTTCACTCAGCAATGAGCCCCATGAATTTATCCAGACATGCCGCTCCATCCATTATTTTCATTTTCTCCTCCCACTCATAGATCCTTGTTACTCCTGAAATTATGAAAATCACATGGATATGCATTGGGCATCAGCAGCATCATGCGCCAGTACCGTTACAATCGTGCAAAATCGTTAATTAAGAAGATAGGCGAGGTCATGTAAACGAACGACCCCAAACAAGGGAGAAAGATCTTACGATGAACTGGTTGGCCTTGTTGTATCATGAATTGTTGCACGCATGTGAGAATAATAAAAAAAATACTCTCACACTCGATACTCAGGGAGCTCATTGTGCCCAGCATGAGGAACTCAAAATTTTGGTGTCATTCGGATCTGCTAGAGTTCTTTCATTCCTACGATTTTCAAGGCTATTTTGGTGCTCATGTAGGTGATAATTAGGGTAAAAGGTCGTACGAACAAGTTCAAGTCAGTCTGAGCTATTTAATCTCGAGATTTCGAGATTATTTCCATTTCTTCAATTATTACAATCTTCGATGCTTGTTTCAGATGTTAGCGCGCGAAGTACCTCATTAGATTATCTCATTGTAATGCGAGAGGAGGTCTCCCAAAATTTGAAGGTGACTCTTTCCCATTCATAATGTTGGTACACAAAAAGAGAAATCTAAAATTCCTGAGATCTCCGAGGAAATTATGGGATTGGAAGTGATTAATTCGATATTCGAGACATATTTCGGAATTGGAGAATTGTATTGATTGTTTTGACTTCTGAGTGAAAGAATCACAATTATGATTAATTATATTACATTATATTATATTATGATTAATTCCATTTCTTAGTTTTGCGTAGAAATTCCAAGAAATGTCATGAAAAGTTAAAATTTACTTACAGATGTCCAAAACTGATGCATAACTCGACAAATGATTAATCGGTTGAGTGGTTCCTAAGATACCTCCCGAGAACCATTTGACTGATTCAATTAATCTCAGAGTATTCGTCAGGATAATATTTTTTCAAATAGATTGAAAAAAGATCATGAAACATATAACAATGACAAAGTTTTGCCAATGTAGATAAACAACAATGAACGGGTAATTCTGGAGTTATTGAACTTGACATGTGAACGATTTTCTCAATACCGTAAAAAGTATTGGTGTGATTTTAATTTTGATCTTCTATTCATAATCCTCACTTTGATATCATCCACCAGAAATATAATATCGATACCGTTTCACTGAAAAATTTAAAGATATTCTGCGTTTTTGATTTTTTTAGTCAGTTGGAGGTTGAAAAACGCTTTTCAAATTTTGGTGTCTATTTAAGATTGTTAAATGACACTTCTATAGCACGTTTGAAGTCGATATATTCAATAGTTTCTGAAGTAGAAAAACTTACCCAAAATGCTTGGGGAAGAAGAATTAACGCCTTGTTATTTCAACATTCATTTTCACGGGAGGATGACTTAGAAGGTCGTATAACATGACTACTACTATAATCATCATTCATGGACTTATCACATGGGTGAGGAGCCAGGGATTCAGTTGGAATCTCACTATCAATGAAACTTGTTGAAATTGAAAGCAAATACCGCGTAGAGAAATGAACGAATTTATTTTATCATTTGGACTTTTCTATCTTTATGTATATATTTTCAAATGTGTATTAATATTTCCTCATTTTCATGATGCTCTTCCTGTGGAGCTTACAGAGCCTGCTGAATTAATTCTTCAACATCCTGTGATCCTTTAATTTGTACTCAAATTATTAGGTAAGATAAATTAAGAAATTATAATTCAAGAGTCAGTTAATGAATAAACATATCACATTTAACGCCAAACGTGATAGAAATTCGTTCCTAACTTAGTAATTGCCCGTATAAATAATTACAATGTTTCTAGTTATTAAATATAATTAATTGATCCATTAAATTTATTTCGCACCAATTCTTGACTCGTAATTGTTTCAAGAATTGTTACTCAGTTGAAGTTCATTTTTTTCTGCTGCCCCCACTGTTTGGTTTTTTTTTTCATTCGTAAATAGTCTCGCTCTAACAATTAGCCTCAATTAAAGAAGTTCCTGGATAAACTCAGACGTGAGAACGTTTAATTCTCCATCATCGATTTTTTTTTTAAATTATTCCTTGTTTTTGTCCCATCCCATGTTTTTTGGATTTCTTCATATCTGTTCTCAGGTTTCCAACAATTCATGATTAATTTATTTCCAGTTTTTCATTTATTTTTGTGAGCGCGGTCTATTCACAGGTTTCCACAGTTACTTGACTTTAAAATTGCGCTAATCAGTGAGAAAATTTGGATTTAGAACAGAAACGAGTTCTCCCATTGTATTCCACGTATAGTTGAATTTTTACGTTAGTCCCTCGTGTCCCAGTATTACTCAATTCTAGTTTAATGAATTCTCTGTTACAGTACCATGTTATCTACCATTGTATTCACGTTGCTGTATCCTGTCGCAAAAATTTCATTTCACTAGATTCAACGGTCAAATGATTCCACATAAATAAATTACGTTTATGTACTCGACGACCTCGAGTGGCCTTTCTAACTCTCTAACCATCGATTCCTTATTAATACGCATTCGAATGCAAGTGATCATTAACAAATGGAAAACTACTTTCAGTTTCATCCAACGAATTAGGTCTGCTGATGAAGAAATTACTTTCACAATATTTTTCATTGATTATCGTATTTTTTATACTGTGGTGAGGACTTGAATTATAATAAAACAAACCAAATCTAGTAGTTTCACTTTTATTGGCGTAAAATCACTCCAGTTAGCTTCTCAGATTTCATTTCCGGAAATTCAACGATCGGGTCACTACCAATTAATGAAATATTTAATTTGAGGAAATGAGGACTAAATAGTTATGGTTGAATACGCTCGTACCATTTATTTCAAAGTATATCTCGTTATAAAGATATTTAGATAAGTAACGAAATTTTTGCTTTCGAATTCCTGTGGATTACCACTTGGCCCCCAAAATGGCCAAAATTCACTCAAGAAATAAAGTACCTTCATTTTAACGCACCTGGTATCAGGGATCAGATTTCTGGCAATTAAATTTCTGGTAATTTCACACATTCGTGTGAGAAAATTAAGTGGTTGAGCTGTAACTAATGATCAATCTTAGATATTTAGTCTTATTATTGATGAAGTCATCTCAGCAGTTATCGATCTCGAGAGAAAGTAGCGCTAGACTTTCAAGTTGAAAATTTTTCCAGCTGTAAAGAGCCTTTTCACTTTCTGTTCGTTCTTTAGTTGACAAATATTTGCATAATTAAAGAAAAACTATTGCGTTTAAGTGGACCCTTTGCCCATTGGCATTCTTTCGTTGCATAATATTCTCAAAAATAAAAAAAGCTACACACAAATCGAAATCACATTTCTGAAAGTTTTAAATTATTATTCCCCTCGCAACAAGTTTAGATCGATAACAAAAATCGCCAGCATTCCTTGTAATTCAGTTCTCTATCAGATAGAGAGCGTGGTAAATTCTTCAAAAAGTCGGTAGAATAAACATGTAATTGTCGCAATAATTATCAACTCTAGCATTGAACATCAGAAAACTCTTGATTTTAACTGCATAAATTTGCAGATGTATCCTCACCTCATCTTCTCGACTCATTCACGCTTGAGATAATTGCATAATCGATGAAACTGTCCTTTTCAAGGAAAACTGTGCTCTCGCACCACTACCTGATTGTTACAATTAATAATGGAAGAGTTTATTTCATCTTTACGACGTCTAACTGAAGCGCTTAGATGTCTCCGAACAACGAAATTATATTACTGGAGTACTGAATAATTTATGACATCTATTGGTAACAATTTTTTTCCCCCGTTTGTGCCTGATTTCACGTAGATTGGGAGTGCCTGCCGCCACAATTTTCAACGGTATTTTTTTTTTACCAGTTGTTTTTACACATTTTTTCCCCCTCATTCTGTTGCCTTTAACACAGTGCAGATAAAGTAGTGAATGAAAAAGGGGGGGAAAAAAAATTAAAAGCGGCAAACCTGTAGGCGTGAACGTGAACAGGATTATTGGTAGCTGGATTGGGAAGAAGAAGCGTGGCGGCGACAACGTCCTCCCGTTGTACAGCAGCAAGAACTGCATGACCTGGCACAAGATGCTTCACTGCAGACCTCGTCGATGCGCCCGGATGAACCGTCTGAATGATCTTGAGACCCTTGCTGCTAACCTGTTCAAATATGAATGATTAATGCATTATTAATGAATTCATTCAACAATTGGTGAATGATATAGTTGAAAACAAGGGGAACCACTTAATTCTACGGAAGGGTTGTTAAAACTTTCAATAAAAAAAAAATGTAAAAATGTAAAAATGTGACCTCTTCGAAAAGTTAAGAATATTTTTCGTTAAATAAATTTCATATTTAATAATGAACCTTTCAGACCCACGCACATTTCAGGAATAGAAATCTTCGATAGTTTTTTACGAATTTTTCCGTTAATTTTTGAAAATTAACAACTCATATTGATTGGGAATTTTCTTGTCCATTTTTAATGATTCTTAAAAAAAAACCATTGAATTAACTGTCGAGACAACTATCGATGTAATTTCAAGAAAATGCTGACTAGGAACGGAGATATGCTCGGTGCGATGCAAATCTGTTAATTGTTCATACACATTATTAATGTTTGTTATGTATTTATTTTCTATCGCCAAAGAAATCGATATTCGCTACTATTGTTTTGCAATTCGATAAACAGTAATGATTGTAAAACATTTTCCAGATGAATCGTGTTGTAATTTTTATGAAATATGAGCACTGTTTGTTGATTTGAATAATGAAAAATAAAATAACATTTCCGACTTTGCAAACGCTTTGGACATCAAAGTGTCCTTCGCATCAATTTATTTTATACAAAAATTCGAATAAACATTACAATAAAAAGACAAACCAAATAATTACTGAAAACTATGGCAATTTCTATAACTAAATATACATGGAGACAAAAGTTCATTAGAAATTATGGTTCCGTTTGGTAATCGGGGTGTATTTTGGCCGTGCGCGGAAGAAATGACCCCTCCTGAAATTTTGATGATTGCTTAGTAGACATTATTTAAGTGTTCAGCAAAAAGGACTTGATAGCTCAGCAAAATATGTTGCCTAGATAATAAAACTTATTTAGATATGCGCATAATTTTTGAAATTTTTCTGTGTAGTTAGGTAATGCTCTTGGCGAATGACCTACACGCAATACAGAGCGAATAATTTTACTGCAAAAATAGTCCCCGTATGTATTGCTATGAACTCCTTAGTTGTTTAAAAGATATAACAAGCCAAACGTGGGAACTTCGGTAATGACCTGAAAAATCGGGATAAGGTCTTGATATCACGTTTTGAATTGTCAATGGCAATGCTTTGAGTAATTATGGAGTTTAACGGAGGCCGCTACGGGTACTTCTTTGAGTTCTGAGGGGTCTTGAACTCACCTCCAGCCAACCGATCAGCCCCCAATACTCCAGACACCAAACATTCGCGAGGCAATGTACAATGCAAGCTTCTCAATATTCTCTTTTTGTTTCGCCCTTTTTTTACTCTGTACCCCGCGGGCATTTGGCGTGTCGCAGAATGGCTCGTGACCGATGGATGTCTCAACGATTCATTCGAGAGCCGGTTAGCGATTCATTGTGCACCACACGGAATGGAGGTTGAAAAAGGGATCGAAGAAGCCACTGATCAACCGTTAACTCCGCTAGATTATCTTGGAGTATGTGTTGCGACTAGTTTTTCTTGCCGAAACCTCGCCAGGTGAGGTTTAAGAAGTAAAGGAGTAATGAATAAGCAGAAAGCGATTGTTTAATACTAAAATGCGAAAGGCGACGTTTTTTGGTAAGTGTCAAAACTAAAAATCAAAAACGTTGTGCATTATCAGGAAAAAATTGAAATTTTATGAATGATGTGGCTGGATTTGCCGGTAAATTCACGAAAGAGATATGCACGCAGAAAACTTTGTACGTATTTTATACATAAGCTTCATGCGTATAGTATCCGTGAAATCTTCATATTTCATGCAGATTTTACACACAAGGTCAGGTTCATTACGTAATTTATGTGTAAAACCCGCATTCGCAATTGCAAAACATTGGCATAGGGGTGTTTGCGCGTTGAATTCGTTAGGAGGCATCGGGTAGTTCATAAAAATTCAGAATTACATTAAAATCTTGATAAAATTTGAAATTTTGGATGATTACAAATTTTTAATTGACAAAAAATTACTTAAATTTTAAGTTCATCTACGGTAATTAGCTTCAAATAAGAATTTATAGGGTAAACATGAATATTTATGACTAGATTACAGTGATTTTTTAATAGGACCTCTAGAGGAAAATGAATTTCTTTCCAATGCATGCTTTTTCATTTGGGAAAATCTAAGAAAAATAGACCATTAAATTGCATTCATTTTCCTATTAAAAAGAAAATTCTTTCATTGAACATTGAAGTACATTGAGGAATATTCGTTGTTGTAGTTCTGAAAATTCTGGAATCTTATTAAATTTTCTGTGAAATCTGATATTTCACGAGTTTGTACCCCCAAGTTAATTGCACTGAAAATTCATAATAAATTGTCGATTAAATGCAGTTTTAACTATTACGACTTCATAAAAAAAACAGCTTTTCATGGGACTCCGAATTACACGAAAATAATTATGGACTACAACTTTTATTTAATTCTCAGGGAAAAATAATACTAGAATAATACTTGGCGGTTTTATCTATATATATAAAATAAAAATTGTCTGGTTTTCTCTACATACATTCACATATATTTTATTTCGCATATGAAAAAAAATCGCTTAATATTTTCTCCAAAAACTTCTCCAACTTGAAAATAATGAGCAGGCCCTCCGTAGCGTAAAAATAGAAAGATCGCGGGAAGGATATTTATTCTAAAAAAAATTCCATTGCATTTTACCCGAAAAAAGATAGAGAAATAACTTCTTATCGGGAAGTTAAAAAAATACTCAATCAATTTCTAATAACTCTGACTTATCCCCTACTTTTCAAAACTCAGAAGTCATCTCACTGACAGAAATCAGGTTTACCTATCCGACTTTCTCGCGTAGTAGTGACACCAAGTTGTTGTCGTAGTTGGATGGTTGGAGAGCGTTGCAATTATAATTGCGCAATTTAGAGTCGAATACATCCATCGTATTCTTGCATTTTCTACTAGCACAATTACCCATCTGACTTGTATTGCCATTGCGATAGGATTGCGGAAAAGAAGGAGAAGAAACATTCTTCAGATTCTCGTGTCCTTCATCGAATGCGATTGTGCGTGCTGTGTATCTTTTGCCTCATTAAAGAGATCGTAAAGCTCCCTATTTATTTATTTCGGCTTGATAATAATTTGTTATATCATTAAAATTATCATAAATTTTGTAATAAAAATGAGAAAATAAATTGAACGAGATTATTCTTTTCATTAAAAGAATTTCAATTGAATTGACATGAGAATAAAGACAATGATAATAAAAAGTCTAATCATATGTATTAGCACTTCTGGTATTCTTTTTCCGATGATGTTCCCTTCATAGAAAAAAATTGTTTCAACATATTGGAAAAATTGTATCAATTTCTTATTGCATGTTACCCTCAGGTTGCAATAAATTCCTTCAATTTACTGATAATGTTCCCTCGCATGAGGAACACAGATAAAATTCATCTACAGGTCACGCACAATTTTCCAACGTATTACCCACGACAAAAAGAAATGAATCTGATCACGATCTGGAGTGTAGATCCGCTGGGTTGATGGCCAGTTGAGCATGCGGAGGAACGCGATTACGTTCATCCGATGACTTGAACACGAAGGAGAAATTCCCAGCCGACGAGAAATGAGAGGAAAAAAATTGTCATTTGGAGAGAAAACAAAGAAATACGATCTGGAGGTTTTTCACCTCCATGGGAGATATGATCATCCAAATTTCCAATCTGTGCAGAACTATGGGTATTATTCCCACGTGCATAACAAACAATCCTCTTATCTGATTGCGAGCGTGTTAACGTTCAAACAATAATCGCCGCGCAATCCAGTGAAAGTTGACGATTGTCGCAATACTAGAGTAAATATGCACTGAAACTCATCAGTCTAATTTTTCTACAAATAGTATGCTCAAAAATCAAATTTTGGCAATTCAGCTTGTTATGAAGACCAGGAAAAATTCGTTATTAAAGAGAGAGAAAGCCAATCCTCTTGAATTACCAATAACGCAATAATGAAAGGGTGGGATGAGTCGTCGCCTCACTTATTTTCAAACTACTTTTACAGGCTTGAAGAAGATATCTAATTTATATAATCCCATCATGAAGTGAGTAGATATGAACGATTGATCATGGTTCGATTTGCCCCCCTCCCCCCCCCTGATTAATTGGCTTTCTGCTGATAAAAATTGTAATCTCTCATTAATAAATAACTTGTCCTTACAAAGTTCAATACCAAATTCTTGCTCTCGTCAGTTCAGTTCTCCATCTTCTGTCCTAAGTACATTTTTATTTGCACCACAATGAAGTTTGTCGTTACGGCAAATTGGCGTATGACAAAGGAAGATATGCTGAAAAGAACACAATTTTTCCGTACTGCTCTTCACTTTTCCTCGGTCGGGAATAGGTACGGGCCCTTACCGAACTTGAAAAAGTGAAAATCACTACGGTAAAATATCGTTCCTGGGCTATCGTCATGGGGTTTTCTTACTCGCGGGGTTGGCCACCTTACCTACGGCTCGACTCACCAAACTCCACGCGAATAAAAATCCTCATAACGACAGACCGGAAAAATACTATTTTGCGTATGCAATACAAACTCAATTTCAGTTCAATTGTTCCTTAGAAGCCGATGGAAATACGAACAACGTAGGTTCATGTACTATTCAATGTTTAATTATTAGAAAATGTACTGTAATTTCATTTTGAATGTTCATGATTTTCTTTAAATTTAGGCCCGGATCGATTATCTTTTCGAACGTTATCTACGTTCAAATATATTACCTTTCCTGTGGAAATTATCTAGACTTTTTCGATGTAATATTTTGTTGCAACGAGTGTGCCGATAAACAGGAATTTATAATGGAAAAAAAAAATAATTACAGGCCGGTAAAGAGTGTTTTTACTTTATTATTTCGTAGTAAGTTTCATACAAGCCAATAAAAATTTTGTAATTTACCTATGAGTGTGCCCACCAGCCGAGGAGTTTTGGGGGGTGCTGGGAGGGGGGAATAACGTCGTAATAAATCCCATTTTGCATTTCATATAGGCACAAAATCACAAAAAACGCTCTTTACCGGGCTTTGTACTATTATTAAACATATTATAAAAATACTCTCACACCGAAAGAATCTTAATTCACGACGTAATCCCAGGTAGGGTTTTAGTATTGGCCGAGTGTTAAAATACAGCTGTTAAAATGATCAGCTGTCATTTTATAGGGACTTACTAACATTGCCCTGAATTTTTTTAGTTATCGGTTGTCATTTGTTTTTTATTCCTACAAAAAACCTATAAACTGACAGCTGATCACATACAAATTGCGATTTAATATTACGTGGTGAATTCCCATTCTTCCGTTGTGAGAATATTTTTATAATATGTTTAATAATAGTACAAAGCCCGGTAAAGAGCGTTTTTTGTGATTTTGTGCCTATATGAAGTGCAAAATGGGATTTA
>JAPYZM010002828.1:0-12739 GCA_030522845.1 Psyttalia concolor
GCGATACGCACGTGTTGCACACCTCATTTTTTGCAATACCTGCCAAAATTCACTTTGAGGGGAGGTTTGAGGGCAAAGTGGTTTTTTTGTGTGCGGAGTACGGAAAAGTCAAGATCGTGTGTTAAGTGAGATTCGAGTGCGTAAAGCGAAGCCTTACGCACGAGTTCCACTTTACGCACGGTTTCTGACTTTTACGCACACTGTGCGGAAAAGTACCACTTTACGCACGAAAACCGGTGCCGAAAAGTGAATTTTTCGGACAGGTATTGCAATAAAGGGTTTATGCCATAGGTGCCCGTAATCCGCGATTTAACCGAGCGAAGCGACATAAAATATTGTATAGAACTTGTGCGTAATATACTATTTCAAATTTTTTGGCGTTCATTTTTCTACGAATTATGAAAAATGTATACAATACAAGAAAATTGTGCTCAAAAAAATTTCATTGAAAATTCGACAACAGAATTAATGCAATATTAATCGATCCTTATTAAAAATATTCATAAAAAATTTTTTGATGAACAAAAAATTATAGAGAATTCAAGATGTTCTTATTAATAATTATAGGATAAAATCCACAAGATTGATGGAATTTTCATCGCCAAAATGGAAAAGGATTTTCCTGTGATTACGGAATAACCGGAAGTTGTCCAAAATTTTCATTCGATTGACCATTTTGGAGATTATGTAAAAAGTTTCGGTGTAGAGTGTCGGGAAAATTACCACCGCTTTTGTAATTGAAGGATTTTGTGATAATTCTCGGTGGCATATCAATTTCACAGTTTATGGTGATGTTAGAGTGGGCTGAGTCCAGTAGGGATGCTCTTGTTACTAGTTCAGGGAATCCCCATATTGTCAATGCCTCATACGTGTAATCAACATTTTGTTTATCTATAAGATTATTTGCTCTGAATACACTGAATGTATAATGCACTGTCAAGTTAATTTCCGGAGCATCCATTGAATAGAGGTAAAGATAGAGGGATACGTAGTTATGAAGTCCGGGTCCTTTGCCACGTGGATAGAGCTTCAATTTCCATCCTATTTCATTGTCCTGGGTATAGAAAATTGGTGAATAAATTTTGGCTCCATTCTCTTGGGGTAGAAGATGAAAATTTATAATTGTCCAGTTGTAGGTAAGTCTCTCTGCTTTAATTTCAGTGATACCATACTCTTTAACGGTGATAGTTGTTGGTGCTGACGACACCACTAGAATAGTCGTTGATATCAGCGGCAGGAAGACATATAAAAAGTTCACCGGTATCATTTTATAATTGTCCTTGGCCACTAATGACAATGCGTAACTGTTCTCTGAAAATTATAATCATTTATTTATTATGATTATTTGTTTATTAAGTAGACTGAGCCATGGAAATTGAAATTATATGCCAATTGTGTGAAATATTTATTTACACTAATCCGTACGGATTTGAAAATAAAATATAGTTGACTATACTTTGTCCACATTCAGGAATAAATGATTTAGCTCAAATTTTAAATCAGATATAAAATTAAGTAAAATCATTTGCTTACCGAAGTATAAATTCAGTTGTGCATTCAATTAATTATTTACGAATTGTAGATATTACAAACAAAATATCTTGGGTACACGCGTAATACGCAGAGTTATAACAATAAGTTAATTATATTAAATCAAGACATATTAAAGGGTGAGACTGCTCGAATGAATTTGATATAAAAATCAACTCGACTCAGAGCATGAACTGAACTCGTTAGAGTTTGAAAACGAGAGAGAACTCTTGCCAGTAATTGTCGGTTCGATACCTTTTTTTCTATCGTGACTTCAGTTAAGTTTGAATAAATTATAGAATATTTCGATACGAGGACGAGATAGTGCTTTTAGGGCCAGGGGAGTGTTACGGGCCTGATTAATTTGAAACCAATTGATCGGACCCAATTTATTGAGAAAAAAGGATCCGAAATGGTCTGTAGTCACGGTCCGTTTTGTAATACCATTTATTTTATTTTTATTTTGGGGTCGTTTTGCCAGGGGTAAAACACTGAAGTGTACCGACGCGAGGAAATAATATTTCCGATGTTAATTATTAACGAAGAATTTATTATAGTGATAAAGAAACAAAATTCAAGGTACCCAATTACACTTGAATGGAGGCAGATGGTGATGAATATGAATCGATGACTTACGATTGAACTGAATCGGTGCTGGTGAAGACAGGCAGTTGCCGGGGAAGAGGTGCGACGGGTCGGTGATTCTCGTGGAGTCCCTGGAGCCGTTGGACTGGAGACCGATGGTACCGTGGAGTCACTAGAGTCAGTGAGGTGATGATCCGGGATTTCTCCTGGTGTTGGCTGGTTGGCTGGATCCATTCAGGATTGGGGGCTGAATCGAAGGCAAACTTCAGTAAATTCTGGATGAGAATTTACTGCTGACTGGTTGAATAAACTTGGGATTGTTTCTCGACTGGATCAGAGGAACGACGTTGATCTGAATTCTATCGGCACTCGGACAGAGTAACGATCTAGTTAGCAACTGAGATGATTTCTCCTAATTTCGGAGGTTTTTAAAGGATGTCCGGCCTCCTACCCCTCTCAAGCCCTTTCTCACCTTGCCACGGGTCTCTGATATCAGTTCATTTCTTAATTGTGTATTAATTTTTTCATAAATTTTTCTTTTTCAATTATAGATTTTTAAGTACATATGTCGGTGAAATTATCATTTAATATAATTTTTTTAAGAAAGTACCTGACGTTTTAATGATAATTTTTTAACTCTATATATTGAATCCGTCACTTTATGAAGTGAAGAACCCCGACCCCTTCTCCCTTCTCCGCCTATTATCTTCTCATGTTCATCTTTATCACAACTTTTTTAATCAATAGAAATAAAATCAATCGGTGTTATCACTATTCTTCGAGATGGAAATAATCTTTATGCCGATGAAAAAAAAACTCAGGATATTGTATCATGTTTCCATTTAAATATAAATATTCTGTCAGGAGACGTCTTCACGTGTTCATCAGAATTTTTGGAAAGTGTGCAATTAATATAAAAAATTTCCATATAATTGGCTAATAAAAAAATACTGTTACCTATAAGATATCCAGCCATCAGTCCATGTAGCTACTTCTGTCTAATCGCAATTTTTTCTTCAATAAGTTTATTTACCTTATGCTTGCGGTCAGTTGCCGCCCAAATTCGAGGGTGGGTCTTGAAAATTGTTGATTCTACGCAAGATTGAAAAATTAACGGAATATTAATAAACAAAGGATATTGATATTATCTACATTTTTACAAAGACTCCCGTAGTTTGCCCGGAGTGCAGTGCCAACCAAATCACCCAGAGTTAACTCTGGATCTAATCCATCAGGGATCTACGTCACTTTTATTGAAACATCAAAAAATTTTACTTCCGGTAACACTAAAGAGTTTGTTGACACAAGGGAGGCTACTCAGCCCATCCGCACATTTATTCTAATCTCGTCTTACGATTCTAGTTAGACAGGAAAAAAATAGAGGTCGTCCAATTTTTTTTTCATTTTTTATTTAATAATTATCAGTATCACTAATTTATTTACATGTTTTTTTTTCATTATCTGGATCATTTAAATGCAAACCTACATTTCCATTTTATCACTCGCAGAATCGTTTTTGTTTTGACGTATTTTATCAATGTATTACTCTCAGTAACAGCCCATGCGTGCAATGTGCGTAATAAATAATTTTTCTGTAACTTAGAATGTACGAACATCGTTCGTTGTTCTTTTTGGCAAAGAATCAACTCAAAATTCGTTAATCATGCGTTGCGCGTAAATGATAAATCACCTTCTGAAACACAATTTTGTGGAGTACTTTCTATATATATTTTTATTCAGCATCGACTTCGTCTAAGCTGAAATCACTTATCTTCATTCGCATCGTCAAACTTCCCGGATCCCTCAATTACGACAATAATGATGTCTTAATAACATCACAACAAATGCCGTTAACGAAAGATCTTGTCCATTTTATCATAATTTTTAAGTGTAAAAAATCTAAATGCACCACACACTAACGTATGTTTACACATTACATTTTTCTTGTGATTGAATTTATTAATGAAAAGCTGTTGTCAATTTCGCAGAAAATACTTTTATCGATTGCGCAAATGAACGCTATTTTCTCATTCTTTTTTTTCAATTGGATTTTTGCACAAAAGTTCATTAAATAGACAAATTATTCGACTTTTTCAACTACAATGAATGAATGCATGTGTTTTTCATTCAAAAAATTGATTAATAATCGAACTTTTTTGGAAAAGTCGAGAAATAATTAGACGGTATCATGGGTGACTTAATGATGGGGACAATTTTAAAATATGAGGATAACTTATGTAAACCAATTATAATCTTTTGCGAGGAAGTTCACTGAGAACAAATTTTAATTCTGCCAACCAGGTATTTTAGAGAACCAAATACTCGAAACGCTTATTCGAAAAGGGACTTGATATTCTTGCTAGAAGAATATTTGGGTGGTAGAATTTTTTTTCGGTATTAGCTCTCCTGGAAGAGTACGCCCTCAGTTAATGGTGGCCACTTAATTAATAATTAGTAAGTAAAAAACTAAAATTTATGGAATTGTCAACCGTTTCGGAAATTTCAAGCCATTTCCTATTAAGTAATTTCATTAAAGCCATACTCAATCGAGAGAACTGTCAATTTTCGTTGGAAATACATATTGAAAACAGAAAAAAGGAATGACAAAATTCTAGTAATGCAATTTAGTAATTAAATTCAAAATAAATGAATGTCATAGTTCTTCTTAACATTAATACAATCACGTGCGGAGCCTCGACCGAATCACAATTCGGAAGGTTTCTACCAATAATTGATGAAATGACTCGTGTATGACGTCAGTTGTTAATGCAAATCTCATTGAAAAATGGAATTGAAAATGGACTTTCTTGCGTGTAGACGCGAGCATCCCACGTGTTGCACTTCAAAGCACAGACCGTTTTTTTTCTGTTCGTTAAGATAACGCAGACGATTATTAAAACATGGCGATGGCCGGTGTGAGGAAAGAACAATGTTTTGTAAAGAAGTTCCGCTATTATGAAGTACCGTTATTATGTTCCCCCTTAGTTTTATCGGGCAGAGCCCATCCTGAATCGTGAAATCCGAATCCCTTATACATCAAATTAATTTCTGATTAACTTTTTAATGGCTCACTCGCGTTATTATTCAAATCTCCTCAAAAACAAATTTTGAACTGAAAGAGCAATTCCCTATCCATTCACTTCCAGCAATGCAGAAAACCAGATTTGCAGCTTGACGATATTAAAATTGATTGAGAGTAACTGCCCGAACTACAGACAGTTCTGTTTTAGAATTCTCCCCCTGCGGATGAGGTTTCACATTTTCAATTTGTGCATTGATTCATTTTAACAATAAAAATTCATGCGATGTACGTATATATCATGTATATATCGATAAAAACACCGAAATTTAGATCAAGTAATTTTTAATATTTCCTTGCTCTGATAACCAACACAAATGTTACACCAATCACCGAGGGTTTTGGCTGAGGTTATTGTTTTCCATATTTTTTGTCTATTCATTACTCACAGTATCATAAATTAGATAAGAAAGAAAGTGCTTCCACTACGTCTCACTTTCTCGGTATCTTAAACGATAGGTTTTTCAAGATTTTTTTGTCTCGTGCAAAAATCCAATTTTATTGGGATTCCCCTTTTTGTGTGAGCAAGCGACTAAAATATTTGCGCAAGATCCCTTCAATGTTTATTCAATTGTTTTAGACTGATTTTCTTTTAAATTCGCATTAATTAACTTGATATTTATTATTGCTGTTGGACTAACATCATACGAGTGGTTTACGAATATCATCTCTATCTAATTAAGTGTATCGCATGATCCTCTTGGTTGGAGACTGTACAATTGTAAAATATAATTCCCGTTCTAGCTACAGCAAATCTAGATAATACGCCTGAGCTGTATGATTTTTCTTATTTTCTCGTGAAATTTTTCATTTACTATTTTTCTCTCTGTTCTTTCGGTCCATGATACACTCAATTATAATTGAAATTTATTAAGTTGAGAGTAACAATTTTTTTGGATTTTTTTTTCATTCACTTTTTTTAAAATATTCCCTTATTTAATTTCGCTTGTAGATTAACTTTTGGTATAGAAGTGTTAATTAAATAGCTTAAGTATAAACATTAGTTCATTCAGTACATTGAAGGATATGCAGATAAGAGGTAGGGGGCAGTGTAAACGATATGCGTAAATATTCGTTTTTTTTTTATTTGCAATTTTTATATGTTTATTTTGGGTTTTGCTACGTCAAATTCAACTATTCAACGATATCGTTGAAACTGCCCTACGTTATATGGTTTCTTTTCCTCAATAAGTTAGCCACGTAATTACGCAAATGTTGACATTGATTTGAGAAAACTTTGTGAATTATTTTGCGTGCATTTAGAAATGATAAACTCATTGAATTTTAATACTTTCTGGGGATATCTCAAGGGATTGTTCCTGCAATAAGATTGTTGGGTTTTTTTTTTAATGTAAATTGTCGAATCATATTTATTCAATCGACCAATGTTACGTGTAAATGTCGGCCTTAGAAAAACCGAAAAATTTTATTTTCTTCTGAAGAGATCAATTCCCTTGCGTATCCTCCATCAATTTTGGGGATATTTAAATAGTCGGCACTTTAAAATTGTTTTCATAATTAATTAATTTCTTTCATGTTGTTTTTTGTATATTTGAGCCTTCAACGAATACTTGGAGAACACTTTTTGCAGAGACTCCCTCGGTCGTTCTCTCCTAAACAAAATGTCACGAAAAAAAAAATGTGGGATATGTGTGTGTTCATAGCAAATATACTTTTTACAGATATTTATATCGATAAAAATTCTAAGTGCAGTTCTTTAGAACGAGTGTAAATAGGTAATTCCATTTTGAATTGATTTAAATTATGAAATTCGAAGAAACACTTGAGAAGAGTTAATCTCAATGAAATTGTTCTTTGAAATGTAGAGTAAGATGAAAAATGAATAAGTAGTTGCGAAAAGTTTTAGAGAAAAATGTAGCACCTTTTTTTTCTTTATTTTAAATAAATTAGAACTCCACTTAGCGGTAATTGCCCTTTGATTTGGCTCTCATGAACAATCATCACCGCAATCGATTTTTTTACTATTTATCGTAGATTGTTTCAACGAAAATTTGACACTCATTCATTCGAACATTACCCACAATAACTAATAACAACGCGAATAATGCCAATAAACAAACTAATTCAGGTCTGATTTTATATCCCAAATTATATTATCCCTAAAGCCATAAAAACTCACCTTATATTTTTTGACAACCCAATCAAGGAGGACTTTACCACTTTCCCAAGTTTGTAATAAACAAAATTGAGTAGTTTTCAATTTTTTTTTCTTTACGTATATTTTTTCTTAGCAACAATAATTTGTTATTTAATGGAAGAATTTGAGTAATTCCAAATTCCATAAGCTGGATTGTGGAGGAAGTCATATCAACCACCCAAAAACAATTTCGTTGTAAAGTAGGGAAAATTGTAGGACTCATTGAGTTTATTCGAGTGAAAAAAAATTGAAAAATGATTTTCAATAGCCAATGAAAATCTTTGGATGCATATTTTGATGGTACCAGTCAATTCCAAGAGAACTGAGGGATCAAAATCTGTCGTCTGTCCTCTTTTTTGCCCGCCTCGGTACATTCATTTATCTCGTAAAAGGTAGTTTTCAAATTATTTCAATTTTCTGCAACTTATACAATCATGATTAGGTCTACAATTTTCAGTACTTCTTAACAATGTTTTCGGACATTCAATATTAACATTCGCAAATTTCATCATTTGAAATTTGCAATAACTCGATTGTTCCTATTAATTACAAATAAATGTTACTAAAAAACAACTCTTTCGTGATATTCTTTGTTTATACTTTTTTTTAACAAAGAAAAACTTTACGAAAAAATCGCCAGAATATTCCATCAAATACTCCTGGTGCTTGATAAAACTGGTGAGAGCCCACCTCGAAAAGAAAAGAAACCACTCGTGGCCCAAAAAAATAAGCTTTAATCATTTAAAAATTAACTTTTCACGATCTGCAACTTTATAAATCATCTATCTATAACCGAACGTTCACCTAGATTTGTTCGCAAGATCAGTGCCAGTGTCTATCATCAAAAAAATGAATAATTCATTCTCATATCAACACGTTATCAACTAATTATTGGCAATACTGTGTTCCAAACCCTGTGTGTGTATGTCTCAAGCATTTGTTACACGCCGAAATAATTTCTAACCCTCCTGAAATGATAACCAAACATAAACCAACTGAATTCCCCCATCAATTCATGTGCCTCGGTCCATCAAAAATTTCGACAATATCCTCAAATTGAAGTTTTCTCCCTTCATCATTGCAATCTGCGCAAATATCTCTTATTCGTCCCTCCACCCCTCAATAAAATTCCTATTCATTTAATAAACAATTTACACATATAACATAAGTTATAATCATTTATATATATTTATATTTCTTCTATACAACAATAAGTTATTAGCATAGTCACTTAAATTATTAAACGCATACGCTAATTATTTACTTTCGTTCAACCATCATCATCATCATCGTAGATTCGCACTATATTGATGCCAGCAAACAATTCAAGTGGGTTGACATATTAATCCCCTTGGATTTTATGTATACGTATTATTTTTCATCGCTTTCAAATGATAAATACAGTCACTCGCTCAACTCTCACTCCAAATAAAAATTCCACGTATTCATATAGATTTTTTGTCCCCCCGGTTATTTCTGGGAAATCCACGTATTTTTTTTTTTTTTGTTTTCTAACACAGTCAGTCTTGGCTTGCTTCGTCAACTCGATATTTTGTTTCCTAATGGACGGCGGACGATCCACTTCGAAAAGCTCCACTAAGTAATTCTACATTGTAATACGTGTGCTATTTTCCTGATTAATCTCGTTGGATTTTGATCGCCCGTCCATTAGCGATCCCAGTTATAATTAATACTTTAGACATACCACTCTTTGATGTCCTTCATTTCACGTTTTTTACCGTTTTTACTTCCATTTGTTCCAGCTTTCAAGGCACCATTGTACTGCTGATCTGAACCAGCAGCACCCAGGAGCGCTGCATTTGGATCTTGACAGAAGTTCTTGGTTTCGTCGACTTTGTAGTGAGTATCAGGACGATTTTTGAATTTTAGGATTAGAAGAATTATTAGAATTATTGCGATCAGTGCACCCGCTATTATGACGATTATTAGGGCCGTGTGTTTTGCTGCTTCTGTGTGGATACTGGGCACTGTTGGTGGATACTTCTTTATTGGGGGTCCTGGGGTGTAGATCTCCGGGTGGTACGGCGGTGGTGGTGGATCCGTCATTCTGGTTGTTGTTGTTGTCTGGGTTGTTGCACTTGTCGTACGCTGCGTTACAGTTGTGCTGGAACATCAATACAAGATGATTTCAATATTCATATTTTATTCTTGCATGCGGGGAAAATTTTTAAGAGACAATTTTCAAGGGGAAGGCCTCTTTACTTTTGAAGTTGTCAACAAATTTCGTGAGGCAAGTTATTGAGTTTTTTTCATCGAAGCACATTAATTTCGAGTGTTCGGATTTTAGTCACCCAACAATTATATCAAAATCATTTTCTTTTAATAAAAAAAAGTTCGTCGCATACAAGGTTTACTGAAAGTTCGGAAATAATTGGCGATCGATGAACACTTATAGTTTAATAACAAAATAGAGTAATAGAGTAATTGTTCTGCTGAACACCGATTGATAAGTAACTCAGACTACAAATTTTGGGAATGCATGTCTGGAAAAAAATGGAGGGGATGATTTGGCGAGATGTGATGGGTGGCGTTTTCAAAATTTTTGAGAATACATTGGATTGATTGTTTAGAAAATAGTAGGTGGAGTACGTGGGCGCAGAGGGAGCCGTCGCAAGCGATCTCTGGGAGTCAAAATTTGTCATGCGTTGGATTTTCTTGAAATAAATATAACAGAAAAATTAATCTCATATTCCTCTCTGAATGTTCATGTTTTGGAACAAAGAAAATTTACTTTAACTTTTGAAAATTCTCAGAAAACCGAGGCATGATGTTTATGGTACGATCTTTCAGGGTAGATAGAGTCGAGTGGCTTCTGTTTTCCAGAAGTCACTTGTTCAGAATTGTTGAGGAGTATCTCGAATTGAGGCACTAAGGGAGATGGAATTTTTGTGAAATGAATGAAGCTTGGAAAAAGTCAAAATGTTGGAGAGTTGCTGAACAATCGATTAACATTTTTGAAAAGTTTGATTCGAATGTTTCGACTTTCTTTGTTTTTATGAAACATCGAGGAGGTAATAATTATATGAAGATCAATGTGAATTGATGGTAAAGAATATTCAAAACTTTCAGGAGAAAATTTCGAAGCAACGATGGCGTTTTGTTCGCTCGTAAAGAGAAGAAGCCCGCAGATTCGGATCCTTATTCAGGATTTCTTTAAAGACAATTTGATCATTTTTGTTATTTCGGTTTGCTGTTACCAAGTTCAATTAAGGTCAATGGCGTTTTACGATACGAGTGCGGAAGAGTGATACTCTACGGCCGTAAAAAAGACTTTTCTCATGAACATAAAATGTTATTTTCTTTGCCATATGTGAGAAGTAGGATTGTGTACAAAAAATATTTTTATAGATATTATCAGTATCATTATCATCATCACAATAACCAATAGGAATTGATGTTTTAGTTTATAGAATAATTTTGAACTATTTATTTATTTTTTTCAATGAGAATTTCAGAGCTATCTTTAAATATTATGTTTTCTATTATCTTAATCTAAACTTGCTAAATAATAGTTATTTCAACTGTATTCAAGTATACATGAAAAATGTTTTCCCGATACCATTTAATTCTGATTTCGGAAAACTATAGTTATTTTATTATTTTTCTTTTATCTTTATTTTTATTATTATTTTCTATTACTTAATTGATTTTATTACTTTATTATTTATTTTTTTTACTTAATTGATTATTAGTAGTTACTATATTAAGTGAAACGAAGGAGACAAGTCTTCAATTTTCCCAGCTGCTATTTTGAAAACGACTACCCTGCCAACATTCTTCAATAAAAAAAAAATTTCTCATAAACCCAAAAAGTCGAAAACATCTCAAAAACTTTCGGGTTTGAAAATTCTCCCAACTTTTAATTTTTAATCGTTGCTTTATTCGCTTTATACCAAACTTTTCTGAAGAACTCTACGACCACTCATTGAAAAATAAATATAATTTAATATACCAAAAACATAAACCAAAAATCGTACATAATTTTATAATGACCATTCGGTATTAAATTACAAATGTCACTGCCACATTATAAAATATAACAATTATCCACTCGTAAACTCGTCAAGTTTACCAGCTGTTGTTTCTAAAACCTCCAGCATCCGAATAGTCATCACAAAAATTTCCCCTTTTCAGGCTTAAAATTTCCGAAAGATCTCAAAAAGCTCACACTCAGAAACTCTCCTTAAAAAAATATCGCCAATCACCAGAAAAAAAATACAATTTTATAGAATAAAAAAAATACCACACATACCTGCTGTGCGTAGACTCCGTATCCGTACTGGACGCATTGTACTGTGTAAATGTCGTGGATACCGTGCCACGAGATATTGAAGTTGAGCCTGTTGATGCTTGTGTGCTTGTATGGCTTGTAGAGGGTTCACGCTGCGTTGTATACGTCACCGAGCTCGAGTCTACGCATACAAATGTTAATTAAGAGAAAACCAATATCCAAAGAGTGAAATTAAAACAACATCTAATGGAGGTCTATAACTACCATCATCTCCTTAATATCTAAATTGTTTTTTCTCATGTTGGCAGTGAGGTAACAAGGGAAATACACGCGTGCGTACGTGATAGCAGGGACGTATCAAAAGGTATCATGATTCATAAGTTATTTTTCACCGTAAACAAACGTAAAATCAATCATCCCAGACTCTTCTACTTTATTGTGCAGGTTTTGCTGTGCCTGTTGCGGCTCTACTTTCAGCAGATTTGCACTAGACGTACAACTTTTAATGTAATCTTCACCTCGGTAATAATGTTAGAAGAACGCACTTCAGAACTAGATAAACATTTGGGGTTGAGAAGGATTGAAGGACAAACAATTTTTGTAATTATTCAACCAGTTGCAAAGGTAAACTCGTCCAGAGGGATCAATATTTGAAGTTAGTAAGTTGGAAACCAGGGGGAAAGCATTACACGTGCTATCGAGCGACGGAATTTGCACACAAAAAAAATCTAAGCGTTAGATATGTTTAAGAAGTCGTCTGAGCCATTTCGGGCGCGTAATTTTTGGGGAAAAGATGATGAGAAATTTGTTTACAAATTGACTGGGGAGTATCTATCTATCAATTACATTGAAAATCACGCTAAATTACGATTATATGAACGTATTTGGGGATTTGTAATCGTAATTTATGTTCAATTTATCCATATGCTCAAAATGAAACAAACGATATAAAAAATATATTTTTCATCACGCTGTGTCGGAAAAGTAACTTTTCAGTTACTCTTCGCTTCGCGTCGAGTGACTGAAAAGTGCTTTTTCGACACATTGAGGTGAAAAATATTGTTCGTAACACGTGAAAAAAGTGGTTTTTGACTCGTGGGATTATATCACTCGCCTTCGGCTCGTGATATAAACC
>JAPYZM010002829.1:0-12731 GCA_030522845.1 Psyttalia concolor
TGTGTGTGTGTGTGTGTGTTTCTTACCATGCTCCTGTAGATAACGGCAGACTGTCGACCCTCAGACGGTAATGCAGAGACTCGCTACAATAGGACATTAATCTCGAAATTCCCTACTTTTTATATTAGAAAGGATATGTACTATTTATTTATCGTTTCCAAAATATTTTTCTTTTCTGTAAGAAATACTCAATTTTGAATGGTATGTTGTTCTATTTTCTGAAGAAACTCCGATGTTTCAAGTATTGGCTCATTTTATAGGATTTCAATGTGCAAAACCACTTGTTCGTTATTTAAATAGTCCAACGGAATAATTTCAAAGCTATTCTCATAATCTCCCCTTATCCGTTTCGAAAAACACATTTTCAAGAAGAAAATAGGGAAGTAGAGAAAATGGATATTGAAATTAGATCGTTCATTCCCAGTCTCCCGGGAATCACGATACTCATGTTACTTATGCTCTAGAAAATTTCTGGATAGATGTGACGTGACGCTGTGAGGGCAAATAAAAAAAAAAGAGTGCCTATATCAGGAAACGAACTCAGCGGGACACCGAAGAACCTGATAGCGCGTCCTCCACTGATCCCCAGGTGTTCGCCTGACAGGCTTTCTGAAGCTCCCTCTCTCTTGTGCTAAAATTAATAATAAACTTATGACAGTAATGCCTAGGATGCAATGGACAAGTAAAATCCCGTTGAATCGAAAGATGTAATATAACGTTTAGTTTATCTATGTATTCTGCGCATGCAATGTTGTATTTTCGGATGAAATGCCATGTTTTACTGGTGCGTTTCAACGTAGCAGGTTTTCTAGCAGTTCCTCACGCCCTACGTCCTCAGCGACAAAGTTTTTGGTTGCCTTAACCATGTACAAATCCATGTATATCTTGACGACGTGACTTCCTACCCTCTTCTGTAAGGGCACTCAGTGCGACTCAAATGCTTACGAAGATACGAAAGGGAAAGGATATAAGGATATAAGGCAGTTTCCCTTGCCATGCGACTGGCCTGGAGTTTCGAAAGATAAAGTCCGCAATGAATTCAATATGGGTAGACTGTCACGGATTCGACGTCACATGCATCACCACACTGTGCTCAAAGTTTTTGTTCTCAAGATCGGCTCATATCCTTTGGAACAAGTAGCTAATTCAGATTTGGAATTTTCAAACTGTATGAGAAGGTATCTTAATTACGTGGCTTTGATAAGCCATGAATTATTAATGCTGTTGAAAGAGTGTAACATCGGATTAAGTATATGGCAGGAACGCCTAGATGAGTCTGCCAGATGCGTTCATGGCTTTTTTTCGCACCTACTTTTACGCTCGTACACCCTCTCAATTTCATCTTCGCCCCTTTATTCATGGATTATTCTACTCACGCATTTTTTGAAAGATCAGGATTCGATTCCCCCGGAGTCGAAATGTTGCGACCCCAGCAATCTTCGCGGCTTTTGCTTTGTGCTCCCTCTCCATGAGAAATATATGAAGCACGCGACTGACTTGGCTGACATGAAGCGTCATGAAGAAGGAAGAATCAAAGGTTTTAAATGTGTTTATATATTTTCCCCCTTTCAAGTGATAAAAGCTGGTTGACGGCTCTTTTTTTAATATCTTTTTATTACAAGCATTTATTTACTTTCACCTGTCCCGTTGTCTATCTACAATCAAAGCTTGCAAGTGAAATTTTATCCGTTTCTCGGTTTCCGATTGAGTAGAAATTTTGCATACTCTCTATACTGTATGTGTATGTGTGTATACTGAAAAGTTAACAATAAATTAAACAATCGAATAATTTTATAAAGAAAAGCGTGTTACATTTTGATGGTACAATTAAGAATATTTAGCACCTTCTCTTCTCTCTTGCTATCACAATGTAACACCCATTTATTTATAAAATTATTCAATTTATTTTCAACGTTTCAGTTCATTTTATTAACAAATCATAAAAGCTTGTTTTTAAAAAGTTGTTTTTTCCTTTAATTTTATTTACGATAAATCGGGTATATATTACACTCGTACTACCTCATCGAATTAAAAAGCACTATTGGATGACCAAAGAAAATATCTGAACACGTACATTCTAATGATTTTATAGTTTGAAAATTGTCAGGAATAAAATAACGCACTGAAAAAAAGAATCATTCGTCACGAGTAGTTTATCGACATCAAACCCAAATTATCTACCTGCAAATATAACTTGACATAGTTTCAGAAATAACATTCTTTTTCTGAATCCATTCTTCTCTTTTTTCGGGCAAGTACAAAATCTTGTTTTCTCAGTCTAAAATATTTTTGTCTTGAGAATATTGGAAAAGTAATTTTTTGAAGAGAAGTAAAGGCATATTTGACATAAAAAAATGGTCTTCCTAGCCCAATGTGCGACTGTTGCGAGCTCTGCAACTTTTGTGGCCGGTGCTTTGTACTCCCTCGAGACGAGAAATATATGAAGAGCACCACTGACTTGGTTATGACGTGCAGTGGTATAAAGGAGTAACATTCAAATATCGTTTCGAAGTGTATATATATATTTGCAACTAATAGAAAAGAATTTATGTATCTTTTTTGAGTATTCTTGTAGCGATAACGCTAATAGATATTTATTTCGTACTCATCATTCCGAAAACTCCTAGTAGAAATCGAAATCGAAATTCTACAACATTAATCCAAAATTCCTAAACCGACAACATTAAATGCTAGGCCCAACTTCTGCGACGTTTTTGCGCTATGAAATATCTGCGAGAGAAGTCTGGTAGATGTATAGTTGATTTTTCACATTATTGAATCGTACAGAGTTATCCGACCCACGTCAATAAATCATGAGGGAGATTCAACGCTCGTGCAAGGATGAATGGTATCTCATCTTGGTAAAGGAATTGACTGTGGAATGGAGGAAGACAAATCATCAAATAGAAAAATAAAATTGTAAAATGGCTGGATGTAGAGACACGTCGAAGAAAACGATGGACAATAGGGGAAGGAAAGACCATCGCCGATATCTCCCTGGGCTGACCTTAAAATGGAGAAGACTGTTTTTTCAAACACAAAGAATTATTGACAGACTCCGGAAGAGAGATGATCCTTACTCGGGGGCCTGCACTCGAATTCTATTGTCAGTACATTTCACCCAAAAATAATTGACGTCTAGCTACGATAACATCGTACAAAGGCACAGGTATAAGAATAGAACCGAGATCGTAGAAAAGCCACGTTTATCCACAAATTAGGTGCTACAGGAAACTGTCCTCGAATGAAGAAAGAAAATTGAATGAAACGAGATAGAATAAAACCACTTGAAATTAAAGAAAAAGTGGAAAAAATATTTAAAAAGTTCTTAATTTCTGTAGGGAAATATTATAATAAATTCCAATGAAATTATTCGTGTTTAATGCAAAATACGAGAGTCTACTTGCCAAGGACATTAAAAATTATTTATATTTCCGTTACGACTATAACGGTCAAGTACGTTATACAGTATCTTGCATAACATGGTTAGAGGAAAATCCGAGTTCTCGCCCAGTAGTGTTCCTCTGGGAACTCATAATCCTCCGGGGCATTTTTTTCACGAGCGAAAAACTCACAAAACTTCCAAGCCCCAAATGCTAATAGAAAAATAAACGGATGAACTTTTTCTTCTGCCGACTGAATCTTCTCCCGGTGAATCAGATATACTTATACAGTGTTTACTCAAATTGTATATTTACATGTTACTGTGTTACATATGTTCCCTAGTTCACCTTCTCTCTTATTCCATTTATCCCGTATTTTGGGCATGATGGATTCACAAATTCCTAGTGGTAAATGAGCATTCAATTAGCACCACTCCACCTACCGCCATTCCAGGGATAAGAGAACATCATTTCCGCAATCATAAAAGTTCATAGTTACTGTTTAAACCATTAAAGCTTAAAGAGAACTCTCCTTATCGTTGTTTTTATGAATTTGTTTTTTTTTCACTCTTCCCTTATTTTTGGTTTAGTTTTATTATGGTGAACATTGTTTCATAAGTATTTATGGGAAAGTAGCGAGGACTCCTGAGACAAAACGTGAGACGCGACGCCGGTGGACCGCAACTCCGAATCCCAGGGGCACATTAAGGATGGTGGACTTTCTTCAATCCTGTGGTTCGACCTCTCTCATCTCCCCCTCTCGCAGTATCTGAGTAAGCCTCTGGGACAAGGATGTCCATCCCACGTACTGAATTTATAATCAACGTCGAAAGAAATATAGACCTGAACGAGAAAAGGAAGAATATATGGACCATCAACATTCACTTCCTATTGCTTCTTTTCATAAGGATAAAAAATTCTCCCATCAAACTTTTCTCATAGCTTTCATTTCCATCATCGTAAAAATAAACGGCCAAACTTTTCTACCCTCTCTCCCTACACTTCATCGATTGAAATAAATGAAAATGAAAAATTCATTTATATGTATTCCATGGACGTGAAAGTTTTGTATTCGCTGAAATTTAAGTTTCCGATTTTTTACGCTTGCATAACACTACATATGATTATAATATTATACAACTTTTACATACTTTATACACGTGTATATTATAATATAAACACGTACTTTGTGAGATTATCTTTATGACTGAATATCAAATTGAATAAGCACCACTTCTTGACGCTAAGTAACCATTCAATTGTTTAAATAAAAATTTTTTTCATTATTAATCATATGCTCAGGAATTCCCTATTCTTCATTGAGTAGATACAAATGCTTACCGGTAAACTTGACCAATTTTGGAAATCCGTTAAAGAGGTTTGAATCTCAACTCGAGAACTTAAGAATAATCCACTCGAAAGAAAGTTAATCATTTATTGACAATCATAATTGTACTAGCTCTTAAAAAATATACTTGTCACTTTATGTTGCAGCAGACAACATGCCAGTTGGATTTCCAGTAATCACTCAGTCCCCAACAACGAAGGTCGTGGAAGTGGGCCATAATGCCCTGTTATCCTGCGCAGCTGTTGGTATACCGACCCCCATAATCTCCTGGATCCGCGACATGGTGCCTATTAATACATCCAATCCTCGATACGTCGTCCTCGACTCCGGTAAGTAACTACCCCTATTTCATAACTATTTTTATCACTATCTTCCCCGCGCATGTTTTTTCGCTAATAACTCTGTGGCCCAGATGCAGCCCGTCATATATTTTTTTTCAACATGCGTAAGTCATCGTGGGGTTCAGTTAAACGCTCAAATAGAGAGGGTCAAAGAGGAATACGGCGTGGGTTATGCGGCCACAGTTGATCGAGTGGTCACGCGATACGGTGAACATCCATCGTATCTATCTCGCTTAACACATGTATCCTCTCTGCCGCAAACTCCTCCACAACTGTTCACCATCGTATTTTGTCCCTCAATGTTCGTTTATGGTGATCAACACACTATCCCGTAAATCCTACTATTGAACTCTTGTTACTTGTGGCAATGTTGACATCGAGAACTGCCACTGTACATGCCCCCATACTGACGAAAAATGATTAATTGTGTACAGACTACAAGAATGAAAGGACAGATCAAGAGTGGATTTTTTTGTTCTGCTGCGTTGCTTGATCGTCATACTTCTTGCGCAGCAACTAAACTCACTAGCACTGATTGAACAGTAACGTCATGCCAGCCTCTCAAAACTCATCAGGGTTCCGATTTTCCATTGTGTAGATTCTAATTCATGCGTTCGTAGTCGCAACGGTATAATGTTGCCCACGGCTTCAATCTGATTATACCTCTTTTTTCTCACTCATTTCACTGTCACTTAATAATCAACATAAAATATATGAGACCGTATGTAAAAAAATTAATATCACGAGAATAATTTTTTAAGTGAGGTACATCGTTTTTTAGAGACACCGAGTTTTTGCGCCGAGAATTGTCGAGAAAATGCCAGGCCATTTAGAAATCGATGAAATCCATTATTGTACAAGTAACAGGTGAAGTTTTAATTTTCAAATTTAAGAATTAATTTTCCGTCGTATCAAAAGATGAAAGAAGGCCCTAACATACTCAGATATTTCATTCAACTATTATCAATAGATACTCTCGAAATGGGCCATATGGAATCTGATTTTTTGGGAGAATAGAAATGCCACCAGCTGCTGTTACAAACTATTCCCATCACGTCAGGCCTATTATATTATGTCAAAAATACCAGCCAGCAATAGTTGTAGATTGATAATTCTGCTACAATGATTGACTGTGATTTTTTGCATTTCAAATTGTATTCACCGTAACTGATTGACCAAGGGGGTAATTCCTATTTTTCAAAATTCAACTGGATCAGGATTATTAATCGAGTACTCTCGATCTCAAGCTTTAACTGTATCATAATTACACTTTTTCACTCATGCGAAGCAAGACGACAGACGTTTCGGAAATATAACAAGCACTGTCTGTTCATCGTACAAATTGTGGATAAACGTAATGACCTCATCGATTTACTGCTATTCTTGCCGGATATCAAATTATGTTCATAAACGTCAATAGTTGGAATAGAATAAACTTATGCCCTCCAAATTTAAACTTGTCGCTATTAATATGGAGTACACTCGAATTTACAATCAATTCAATCGATCTCTCTCTCTCTCTCTCTCTCTCGCTCTCTCTCTTGTTCTTTCTCTCTCTCCACTCGTCAACGTGTGAAGTATGATACTCCATTTGTATACATTGGTCCATACTAGACTGATTCACTGCTATTAAACTTTCATCCAACCCCAGAATCCATTCATTTTAATCGCACAGATTCAAACAAAAACAACAGGTTACATACTTAAATCTCATTTATTTGAGAGTATATGCTAATTTTCATTCCCCGTTCAGCCCCCCCGTCTCATCTCCACACCGCTTATCGACTCTAATAAATATTCATCGTTTCTCACTCCAAAATGCGGATTTCGATAATTTGTTTATTATCCCCCGAAAATTTCATTATATTTATAACGTTTATTTGGTTATCGAGTGAGTTACTCTTAATACCCACTACCCAGAAAATGCATTAACCTAATGCATCTGTTTTCCCAACAAACATTAATTCCCTTTTTCACCTTGTTTATCGATACTATCGGCAGCAATCGATAAGGCATCACGTTCGGAGTCATCACGTAATGGTTGGCACGACATGGAAAATGACACTGAGGGAGGAAAGGAAAAAAAAATGAAAAAAAGCTCATATATATGGAGTACGTGAGCATACTACGATGCATCTGAGTGAGTCTCTTCGCTCGTATTCCGTACAACCGTTTCTCTATGGACCGCCTATAGGTGCAGTCGTCTCGTTCACCCTCTCCATCTCCCTCCCACCTACCTTGTGGCCCATCACATGTTCTACGTACCCAACTGAGCCCGGCATCCCGTCTTTCCCCTGTGTCCCACTCGTGTACCGATGGTACATGTACGTTAACATATACGCCACGGCAATTTTGCTGGAAATTGTCGTAAAGAAACGCGACGAGGAAACTCGTTCGGTAGTAAAGATGCAGTCGACCGGAAAGACGATACCCGCACGTACCCTTTTATATATCTTAAAAGAAAAAAAAATATGAATTAAAAAATGAAAAGTTTAAGAGCAATGAAATTCAAGTTCGATGACGGTGAAAAAAATCCCGTGGCCCCTCAGCGAAATTGCCCCACTGATTGCGAGCCATCAACTGAGAAATAATTATAAGCCACAAAAAAAAATCAGTTTTTTCATTGCATCAAAATATGAACATTCACGAACTTCTGCAAAATTTGAAAAATCAAGACATATCAATTACATTTTACGAAACCATCGAGATAGTAGAAGATGGAGAATATGTCTAATTGGTATTGGAAAAATGGAATTGCTTCCATCAACATAAATGTATGTGGTAGAACTCAGCTGGTGACTCGTTTTACTCCGCACGGTTGGGCTCTTAATAATTCAAAAGCTCTCTCCCCATTCCTGTCCTCAATTCCATTTCCAACAACACCTTTGCGGTATAACTGTATGGAAACCCCCATAGTATAAGGTGAAAGGGTCGTTGACAAGCGTCTCACGCAGCACACTTTAACTCCATTCGCGTGTCTTCAGAGGCCAAGGAAAACTTGGTTGTCGTCCCTTCTCCACTTTCCCTATTTCAACTTACATTCTCACTTATTTGTTATCTCTGTTCCGTTCTGTGTGTTCTCTGCACACATTGTATACCACCGTATAAAATATCTAGTGTAATGTATTATAGAGAACGATGGTATGTACCAATGTCACTGTTGTGCGTATGTTTTTACCGCTAGTGCAGTGGAACGTGGGGAAACGTAGCGGAATGGGAGGATGTAAAGCCGGGAAACCGGGACAGGTTTTCTTTTTACGTTACATTTTTTTTTTCTTGCGCTTTATGTTTCTGCCCCTTCTTTTCTTGAGTTTTTCTGCAAGTTTCCATTTTTTTCAAGACGGTTTACCCGGTAAAATGTAAGTTTCTGGGGAAAATTTGTAGCAGCGTTCGAGAGTAGCTACACCTGGCCATACAGGGCTCTCGGGGCTGGTCCATCTTCGTCTTTTATCCCGGGCTCCGTGGGAGTTGTTCCAGGACTCACGTGATATAATGCACAAGTAAAAAGAGAAATTATATTATAGTTATACGGATAAGCATATTTTACAATCCCACAGTATTGAAAAGTCACCATTTTTATGGTATTATAATTTTCAAGTAATTCAAAATGGAAGAATATATTTATCGACCATTTCCATTTTTGCAGAATAATGCAATTAACACTTGTAGCTCTCATGGAATTTTCTGTTTGATTCTGAATTTTTACTGACGAACCTCCTTGATATTTCAGTGGAATTCAAATCTCACGAAAATATCCCCAAAGTGTGCCGAAAATTAAAGGCCAAATGCTTTAGCAGTGTCTAGGTATGATCTTCAGATCTCCTCGTACAAGCGGAATATTTCTTTGTACTAGCATGCCTCAAATTCCAAAGAATTTCATCAACAAAATACAAATTAAGAAGTACGTCTTCATACTTCTTAATGCCTACGTTGATATAATAATAATCGCGGTACGGAAGAGGCTGGGAAGAGAACCTGATGCATAATTCCAAATCCCGTCCACTGGTTTCCAGTGGTGAAATAGTTTGTGACGTCACAAGACACCGGAACGCGATATATATATATATATATTCCTTTCTTTGTTTCTTCGAACCATGACCCTTAAATTGAACCGAAATTATATGTATCGAAAAACAAGTGGGAAATTGCTCTGGCATCGGATTTAGTATAGTTTTCTATGCTAATAAATTGGGAATATGCCTCCGACTGGTCACTTCATATATTATTATCTCTATTGCATGTTCCACAAAAACTGGAATTTCCAGTGAATTCCACTAAAAAAAATTGTATTTATGAAAAGATTTACTGAAAACCCAAAAATTTCCAGACTTCACCAAGAAGAGCAAATTAATGAATGCAGTTATCATAACCAACTATCACCTTAAACTTTCTGATATCTAAACGTACATTTTAATCTATTATGGAAAGCATTTGAAACCTCATCTACAAAGACATCAATGAAATTGGGAAAGAAAACACAAATTTAAAAAAAAATCGCAACAGCAATTATTACTATCACCTTCATGTTCGAACTTGCTCAAGGGAATATAAGAACAATTTTTTTTCAGCTGCCATTTAATTCATTTCGAACATTTTTGTTTTAGCTAACGTCAAAGAAACAATCCTTGCAAAAATTGAAAAATAAAAAAAATCAATCAATGAATCGCATTTAAGCAACTTGACTTGGGCGCTATGAGATTCTTCATAACCAAAGATGTACTATTCAAAAGAAAACTTTTGTCCATGGAATTAAAAATACAGTCGAGGTCATCAACATTGTTAATTCTGTAATTGATGGTTAAATTTAATACTGCCCTTCAATGCTCAATTTAATATCCAGTAATTTCAATGCAATACAGACGAAACGGTTGAACTCTATTTTTTGCAGTACTATTTACTAAATCACCGCCGAATAACTCACAATATTTTCATCCATTTACATTGAACTCTGCATTAACACTCAAATATGTTGTTTAAAATACGTAAACATTATGATTAAACTCATTGAATGGCAAGGCGTTAAATGCTAAAGATACACAACAAATTTTGGTATGCGAAAAATGCAAAAGTGAAAATTGGGGGGAAATTATGTAACGGTTGAATCTAGTATATGATTGTTATATACATATACCCGAGAGTCATTCAATTATATTTTACCACCGGGTGCCGAGTTCGAGTGCAGGCAACGTCTATAAGAAATATATAGCGCCTGGAGTGTACTCGGGCAAAAGGGTTAACGCTTCGTCAAGACTCGTAAAATTCTGTCCATTAAGCTCTGGCCTAAAGTTTCAAAACAACTGTGGCTAAAGGTGCAAGGGGGAAAATGTGAGCGAGGAAGAAGACTAGTTGGCTCAACACCTGCGGGACCTAAAATTCTCACCGTATCCTTTTGGCCTCCATTGCAACCCCTACATTATCGTCCTTGTGCTCTATGCGATACACTTCGGGACCCTTTTCTTAGGTTCGTGTATACGTCGTTACTAAGTGGATGGTGGATTCTCTCATGCGGGCTCTCAGGGACCATTAGACCATCTCCTACACAGAGGAGTTGACTCTTGACGTACAATGTATAGCGCAAATTCAAGTGAGTTACTGAGCCAGCTCAATATCTTCTGTTCTTGCACAATGCGTTATTTGTCTTGCGTAAACACGCTAAAAATGGTATCTGGGGATATTAATCGTGCAGGCAATTTAACAAGTTTTACAAAAAAAAATGTTTCTAGACCCAACCGGAAAGGTCTACTTGTCTGGAGTAGGTTGAGAATATACTTACTTCAATCCTTGTACTTATTTAATCCTTCTCGAAGTTTTAGGATCGAACTTTTAAATGGTTCAAGCCGGGATTTTCTAGGGATATTTAATAAAATATCTTTCTATTCTATCTTTCCATTTTCTATTGGATATTAAATAAAAAAAAATTGGATTTCGTTGCGAATTCGTTTTGGATTAAAATCCGAATGAAATATTTAATTTAATTACATTTAATTTAAATTTTATTCACATCAAACTTAGGTTCTGGGTATCTAGAACTGATAAGTACTAGCCTCGAATCGAATAGAGAAAATTATCATAATTTAATAAGTTGTTCTCCATCCTTTTTTCATTTTTAGATTTTCATTATTGCCTGAATTAATTTCCCTGTGCAAGTTCCTTGTCAAATCTCTGAAAAACAAAAACAAAAACAAAATCAAAGTTGAGTGAAGTTACACAGACATGAAACGATAAAAACATGCAAATTACAACACATTCTCCATATAAACCAATGATCTATGACAATACTTCCTATGAACAATCCAATTTATATGGCCTATCAATTTTCTACATAATTTAATTACTAACATGCAGACACGTCAGATATGATAATGAAGTAAAAATAGCTTCTTGAACCCCTGATATTTCTCGCAGACAAGAGAGGAAATTTCTTATCTTAAACGGTGCTCTCTCGTCCGAGACGGAGATAGATTTCTCCTCATGAACACCAGCTATACACGGAGGACTTTCTTATCGTAGGCGATTTGTATTCTGAAAAAAAAAATTACGGCCGATGCCTTCACCAGGGGATAAAAATTCAAAGACAGGCCTGTCATGCTCCTCCAACCCTCCAATATTTTCATTTTTACCCTCTGCCTCTACGCACACGGAATAATGCGCTGCTCGATGATCCATAAAGCAAGCGGCAAATCGATTTGACCGGAATATAGCTTTCGTCGTTCCCCATTTTTACAGAATTTTTCCGGACGCATCCCCTGCGGGTGTAGATCTCCGTAACCCCCGGAACTATACTTTTAACGTCGTAGTTCTTTACTCGGAAGATTTTTCTTCCTTCCCAACCACTTACCTTCCTTCCTTTTTCTTTTTTACCTACTGGAGCGGCTGCGTCCGCATAATTTTCTCTATGTCATCGCTTTCACCCCTCGTTTAAAGGGAGAAGTCTCTTGATGCGCTAATGGACCAGCGTGTAACCCCAACCTGTCGTTTTACGTTCCAACTTTCACTTTTTGCATTTTTTATTAAAGAGAAAAAAAAGAGAGATGAATCAACGGAGAAATCGCATATGGTATGGACTTGGAGGAGTAAAAATAACAAAATTCAATAAGATTATATTTTTGGGCATAGAGACTCATAAAATGCCACTGCGAAGTATGTGTGAAGTAACCCTGACCCTGTGATAGAATATTCCAATCCATACGCGCTCTACCAAATATTTTTTCACGAAGGTCAGTATTATTTTTACCTGTGTATGGAAAATAATAAATACGTATATTAAAAATTCAAATAAAATTCAAATAACTGTTCTCTGAGAGAGAGGGTGTGCTAATTTATATTTTTTCCTGCATATTAAGTAATTTTTCGAGAATTAGTCTTGGACACCTGAGAAAATCGTCAATCCAAAACTACATTTTTCATTTTTTGTTAAATTTTAAATCTAAGTAATTTAAAAACAAAAAAATCCCAAAATTTATAGGTTCGATTTTCTGTGATTTTTGTTAGAATGGTCCATTTATAAATAAAACTACATTTTCCTCAGTGTCTGTCATAAAGCAATAGAATCATTATCGGGCGAATGTGGTTTTATTAGAAAATTCTTCAAATAATACTTTTATCGTTGTACGACATACAGTATTTTATATCCCTGCGGAGAAAAACCGTAATCTAATT
>JAPYZM010002830.1:0-12729 GCA_030522845.1 Psyttalia concolor
TGCGTTCAAGAGCGAGTGAGGATCGAGCTTCCTGAAGATACATTGCGTCACTTCCACAGGGAGATTTGCTATGGGATCTACGTTTGGTTTGCCAACACCAAAGAGGCGCATGAGCTTTCCAAAGAATTCCATGTTGCTACTACTCGAAGAAGTTGCAGAATGACTGCTGCTGCTCAAGTACCTCGCTTTATACTGCCACCCCCACCCCCGACCCTTCCCCCACTCCTCGGTATGTCGACCAGTGAGGAGCCGTCGAGCTCGACCAATAGGATTCCACCATAACCACGTGATTCCTCTCTCCTTCGATACGACTGAGAATAAAAAAAGGGTTAAGGTATTTATGATATTATTTATCACACTAGTGCCGATGCGGCGGCAAGTCGCGGCTCCGTTGATCACCTTTTATCCTGCAGAAAACTTATTGAATTGTTTCCATAACGTTTAGTTCAATATATGATGTTTCAAATATCAAATTTCAATTTCCGAAATCATTATTTTTATTTGCTAACTTTCCATTTTAACATTAAAATTTTAGATTAGCAATTATCGAAATTTTTATTCAATTTTTGTTTTTTTTTATTGTTCATAGTGATGAGCGCGATAATTACAGAAATGTAAAATGTCAGATTTTTGAATACTAAAAACTGAACTACCCTTTAATTCTATTTGATCTTTAATTTTAACATTTTCATCTTCAAACTTTGAATCTCGTTTTTCTCGACTTGTATCTTTCCAGTTCTGGGAATAAAATAATTATAATAATGTCACCAAGTATGAAATATACAATTTGCAGCTTATGTTTTTGATTTTTTATCTCGAATTTCAAATCTTTTATTTGTCATCTTTCATATGTCACTATCAATTTTTTATTCCTCAATTATCATTTTTAATTTTGTATTTCACACACTTTATTTCCATTAAAGCAGGTAAATTTTGAGTTGAGCTAGAAACAAGGGGTACTGAGACATGAAGGGAAGAGACAACAGTTTCGAGACCCACAACGCGGACCTCACAGGGTGAATGGACAGGGTCGGAGGACAATGAGGTCTTCGGGCCTTGACCTTCGAACCGGGCACACTTCTTGACTACCTCCAACTATTATTTACTTTCCGCATAATTCCTGTCGCGTGATTTTTACTTGTGTAATCATAAGGTATTAAAGATTATTAAATAAACTCACACTTGATGGACGCGTGAAAATTCATTTACTACACCATTTCCAATTTTTCATTATCTATGTGTTCAGGCCCCATTTTCTATTTTCAATTGTTCGTTTTTCATTTCTTATACTTAACTTTCCGATAGAAAATTATTGTTAACTCTGTAACAGGAACAGTTGATTGATTTTCGTGTTTACATCTACTTCGGAAGTGCGGAATAAATATATCCAAGTGTGTTTGTTTTGAAAGAAAGTGTACGTTAGTTGTGGAGAAAGATTAACGTCTGACACACCCCCAAAGTGTGCGCTACCTTGAAGAACGTGGCACTGAAAATTCCACAACAAATGCTATCCCAGTGTTTATTCAACACTGTTGCGGTGAACATGAACTTAGACGAAATTTTCGTCATGTGTACGGTCTTATTGAACGCTCTCCGGTTCTTACGTGACAATAACCTGAAGGACGATCTTCCCAAATAGGGGGTAGGTGATGAACATTATCATGGATATTTGGCGGAGTTTTTGCTCAGACGTAATGTCTGCTTGAACAACAGGTTCGAGACGTTTTTTTCGAAACTATTACAAAACATTACCCCCCGTTTCGCATTACACCACAACAATACTGAGTGTGATGTCCATCGTCCGCTCAACTCCAATAACAATAATCATTTGTCAAATTTTTATGGCTATTAGGAAGTAGAGCGGCGGATAAAGGTTGATATTAGGAAAGAATGGGAGATTGTTCGGTGTCACATTCATAATTGTTCAGCATGTTTGTGTTGCCCTTTGTCTAAATACATGTTAAAATGTGTCCTTTTGGGACCCGAGTTTATTTATTTTATTTTCGGGACTGTGGATCGGGGTCGGCGACCGGGGTCTGTTGGAGAGTGCTAGAATCACCCAACGTATGTCTCCATCAAATTTCAGGAAAATCGAAGGTCTTTCGTAACGTTTACCCAATTTTTTACCGGCAGAAGGTTCGGTGGCGTTGGATGCATTGCCCATTGGGGGGATCATAAGGATCCAATTTTAATCTTTTCCCCTTGTTTTTGTCTTTATCAACATATTATTTATCTTTTATTATATTATCATTATTTATTTTATCAACATATATGGTCAGTGGATCACGTAAAGAGGGGGAAGGTAAGTGATGTTTCGGAGTCCGTAATACCCAAACCAATGGACTCCGACAAACCTGAATTTTCGATTCATATATCACATCAAAAGATGTTAATGCACACCAAAAAAATTTGAGGTGTGAATGACATACTGCTCATTAGATCCTCACCTTGGATTCTGATGAAGTTCCGAAAGGCGTTCGCACACTTCATTACACCTCACAAGCTAGATAAACTACGTGAACTCACGAATAAATTTAGTTCAAATAATTCGATGTACTCCGACGAATAGGAAAGATATTATCTTTGCCAGAATATTTTTTCTTCATTCAGATAATAGAACGTAAAAAAAATTAATGTCTATGAATATTTGATCGATCTGAAATTCTATTTGAAGAGCGCTCTCTATGAGAGATTTGGTCAGCTCTGATAATAACATCTCTCACAGTAATGTATGCGTGTTAAAACACCTAGGATGAATCGTTGAATTAAATTATGACTCCTAATAATATAATTTCAATGACTTCAAACAATTACGACTGTTATTCAACGACAGGAATTTTCATACCTTTTTTATTTAGAATAAAACCATTTTTTCACGTTTCAACGAATACGGAAATGATTTCTTTTGCAGCGATTCCGACATCAATTTAATCGAGTTGCTTAAGTAATCTTCCCAAACTTTTTTAATTTCTCATAGAACTTTCTATTAACTCTTAACTGGTCTTTTATGTCAACTTTTGGGTGTAAAATCTCACCTGATAGAGAGAGAAGAAAGCGGAAAAGTATAGACGTGAGAGACACTCGTTGACGGGCGGCACGCTCACATACGTCAGATAAAATTGGAATTGACGTGGAGGGCCCCCGGAGGTCTGTGAACATGTCTACAAGTCACTGTCCATGTACCATGTGGAGCATTGGAGAGAGCATTGGATGTATATTCTATAAGTATCTCCCGGGCTGGCTCGATCACACTAGGAGGCCTGTCTATCCATTGAAAAAAAACTCCCAAGCAGCATGATTTAACCTCCGAGCTAGGATGATAAATTCAGTAAGTAAATTCCTTATGAGAAGAAATGGGAAGAAGGAAAAAAATAAAATATGCATCATTTTATGAAGTGCAGATTGGCCGGTTGGCTTGTTTGGCTTTGAGGCGCTCCTCGAGGGAGACAACGCCGGTGCTCGTTCAACCAGTGAAATTAATGTGATGCGAACACAGCTACCAGGGACCGAAAGAGAGGGACTCTCCTTCGATAACTACCACAACGTGGGCGCGATTACTGACTTTACAATGGCTCTAACGATCCCCAAGCGCACTGAGTTCGAACAGAGTGCCACCACTGAATAAACTCCTCGTTTTACCTTCCTCTTCATCGTTTTCTTTTTATTCTCTTCACTTTTTTCTTCTTCTCTCAAACGTGTGTGGCTGGGTAGCGGAAAGGAGAGGATTTAGGACCCAGAGATTTTATACACGAGGGAGAGGCCCATCGGGTTAATGCACCCCGAAAGGGCACTCCGAACATTCACTCGGGGACGTTGTCCTAGCCGCCCACGAAACAACGGCTACTATGTAAAAAAAGAAGAATTTCAGCCGGTATGTAGGAAAATATGACGACTTCGTTTCACTACTGTTTACGAAAAAATTATTTTCGCCTCACCGGCTTTCGGCAATCGTATTTAGACGTCCGAGTTGTCAAGTCTCAAATTAAGATTTAAAAATCTCTATTTTTGGATTCAAAATTTTAAGTCTCTATTTCAGACTTTAAAATCTTAATTTAAGACTCGACAATTTAAAAAAAAAAATTTTCGAATTGAGATCTTCGGCGTTAAGAACTGTTAAAAAATGTTGTCTGACTTTTCTAATAGGCAGTTTTGAATACGGCCAGAAAAAAGTTGTGTCAGAGTCGAAACACACATCGATTGTACACACCGATTTGAACACATGTGTTTTATACATAAAAAATCATTTTAGGCACTTACCAATACCCTATATCGACGGGTAATGAGCTCAGCTTTTGACTGAGAGCAACCCCGGGGCGATAAGACCTTCAGTTTTTGAGATATCGCCGAAAATGCGATCAGCCAGCCGAAAGTCACTACAATCGAAGGGCCCCCCCGAGTGGAAATTAGATCAGGCAAGCCTCATGATTGATCCGAACTTGATGGTCAGGTATAATGATGGTCAGGTTCAACTGATCAGGCAGTACCTAATGAGGAATTGATCAATTTTCGATGTAATTCATCTGATCCGAATCATTCTGATCAGATTCTCATTTGGGAGGGCCTGATATAACTTGAAGTCCGCCTAGATGCAATCACTGGGATCAACTTCGGATTAGGTCAGCTTCACTTTGAACTGAGGTCGGATGGCCTGAAATTAGTCGGATCAGCTTCGGATCGGATCAACCTCATTTTAAATTCAGGCACCTGGCTGGAATCATTCTGATCAAGATTGGATTAGGTGGCCCTGATTTAAACGAATATCCGACCACCTCTAAGGATTCTGATCAGATTCTAATCAACTGAATCCAATCTCAGATTGAGCGTTTGCCTCCAATAGTCCTGATCAAGTTCGAATCAGATGGGCCTCATTTTAAACTGAGGTACATTAACCTGTAATAATTGTGATCAGATTGAGATAATCTCAGTCTGAAATTAATTTGCCTGAAACCGAATTGATCTAATTCGTATTTGATAGATTTTAATTTGAATAATTTTAATTTAAGAGGGTCAATGGGAAATTTCGGATCCAGTTCTCCTGATCTTATTTCGAAGAAACTTTTGCCCGAAATCAAATGTAAAATATAAATTTTTAATTTCTATATTTACTTTACTTGTCCTAAAAAATTAATTTATCCAAATTGATTGTTTAATTATCAATTTATTGATTTATCTGTTCGTCAAATAGTTGTCATGAAATATGCGAAATATTATAAAAGCAAATTATCTCCAGTATTTATATTTATTCATTTATTTAAATTATTATTAAGTGTATGATGAACAACATTTCAACTAAACAAATTATAGCTTTTAGAATATACATGCGAATCCATCAGATAATAAATAATATTGAAGTGAGAAAATCTACCCAATGCCCATCGTATAGGCAAAATAGAATATATCGACCAATAATAGCGTGATAGTCTAGTGGTTAAGGCATAGGATTAGTACTCGTAGGGTTCCCGGTTCGATCCCCAGCGTCGGCAAAAAGTAAGAGGTTCTTTCAGCGGTAATTAAGTAGGAATTCATTACGAATTGCGATATAAAGTTAAAAACACAGATTCATTCTTCATTTTGAATTAATTATCATTAATAACTATTTTTGATGGCGGTTCTCAAGTACTAATACGTTTGGCTTGATCAAATCTTGATCTGTCAAGCCTAATCAAGTCCTGATATATCCAAGCCGTTACATAACTGATCAAGATTTGATCCAACAACTGGATCAGCACCATCTTGCATCAAGTCTGACTTGATCCGGACTTGGTCCCGGCCTAACCATTTAGAATCTTCATCATCATCGTAGTATATCCTCATCAGATAGAAGCGATGTAAAGAATTGGAAAAAAAGTTGCACGATAGAAAAAAAATTATGGAAATTTCAACATAAAAATTTATTTGTGGGTGGTGTCGATGACATGTTGTGGGTTTTATAACACTCGCCTAGATAAACAAAAAAGCTATATCGTGTCAATCGTCTACACCAATCGATCTTTGCGTGTCTTATTGTGAGATATCGCGCGTTTCCTAAGGCTAATGAACTAATGCGACTTGAGTAGTTGCGTAAATCGTGTACATCGATCTCAGCATGAATATCGTCACGGTGGTGGGATCATATCTCTAGTGAAAAATGTTAATTGAATACGCGATTGATTGTATATAGATTTGACAGAGATTTGTACACCGAGAGAAAAGTTTTCTAGTCCGTAGAATAAATTCAGTTGAGACAAGTAAATTATCTTAAATTGCTCAGTCCTCAGAGTGATTGCTCTACACGCGGATTAAATAAATTCTCATTCATCGCGATCATGAATTATATACCAGAAAAAGAACAATTGCTTCAAGTTATTGCAAATGTTTTTTCCCTCCCATAACGAGAAATAGTATCAAGAATTAGGTTTAACGTAAGCTTCTTGATCTTTTCTAAACGGAGATATTTTCTCTTGTGACAAAATTTAATAATTTTTTAAAGTCAATCATGATCTTTTATTGAAAAAAAAGACTCCGGATACTGATAAAAAGATGTTATTTTATGAATATTTTCTGTTTTTGGATTCCCATCCAATGGTCTCTTGTAAAGCCACAAGACACCGAGATCTTGGATTATTTTGAATATAAAATTTACACTAATTTTTCACTAAAAAATGGATAGTATAGACCGGGATCCGCACCCAGCACCTTCCGAATATACACAAAGAAGGGAATTTATATAGCATTCCACTCTCTTGTGATGTCACAGAAAACCATGGGATGGTATTTGGAGTAGGTAGGATGAAATCCTACCTATGATCCACGAATTGATGATTCATTTGGATTGTCTTTAATAAATAAGAAAATATTATTCAGAAATAAACATTACATTCTTTACTTCAGGTTGACTTGATTATATGGAGACCATGCGGAGCCCTCGTTATGAAACTGGTCAGCACACCAAATAAGGCTACTTACACTGTACGGGACGAAGAACAGCGAGGGACGGGTGGAACCGCCGAGAGGCCCTTGCAAATTTGCCGCCTCAGTCTCACCATTCCTTTTGTGTACTTCTCTTCACCAGCTATTGTCGCATGCTCTTGTTGAGAAATATAATTGAATTTGTCAAAATGTACGGAATCCATCCGAAACATCTTAATGTTCATTTCAATTGGGTTCAATGAGGAGAAAAAAAATAAATGGGATAATTACGATTACATCTGGAGTCACGTATGGCTGGAGAAACAACAAGTGAAGAAATTCTCATTTTCCCCTGGTCACGTTTCTTGATGTCCGTTGAGTTAACGGACTTGCGCCGATAACGTGGCCATTTAACTAATCAACGTGACAATGAGAATCTGAGGATCATCGTCAATATTGGAGTTTCAAACAACTAAGCAGAACTACCGTTGGATCATTGACTGTTCCTTCGTTTCGACGATGTACCAAGATACCGGATTTTATAGTATCGAAACCAATGACCCGGAGAATATTCGACGAGTTGTAATGTCTGGAACAAAAAATTACAACATTTAATGTGAATAGTTTTATGACTTGAACACTCGCATTTGAATAGTTTTTGTTTTTTTATCAAAAAAATACTTTCTAACGTGATTCGATCTTGTACATCAGTTTTCTATTTGAGCTCAATTGTAATCTAATTCTTTGAAGATTTTGCAACTATTTTATTGTTGAATATGAAAATTTGAAATTTTAAACCGGTTCAAACGTTGGAAAATAAATAAATTAGCTAAGGCATACCTCTAGCCGATCGTTATCTAGGTTGTTTTTGTTTTGAATTTTTCATGTACAAATGCGTCTATTTGGAAAATCATTTTTTGTAATGAGTAGATCCCCGAGAATTATAAATATATATTGGAAAAAAAGTAGAGAAAATTAGGAACATTCTCAAAGAGCCTTTTTGAGAAGTATTGAGAAATGAGGGAGTAGAGGGTAAACTAAAAAAGTATATTACGTAACGAGTGTGAAAAAGGGAGAATGTTAAGACGAGTAGGGCAATGTTTTAGGGAGTGTCGTAGGGCACACGGAGACGAGTGATAATTCAACGAAAAAAACCGAGGAGGCCCGTGGCGAGCCGAAGGCGAGTTCTGTAATCATATGAGGCAGAAAAGTTCTTCACAGCCGTGTGTCGAACAATATTTTTTCTCACGCAGTCCGTAAAGCACTACTTCACGGCCGCTTCGCGGGCCGACCTCGTGACAAAAAATAATTTAATGATTTTCATTTTTTTTTAATTAAGAAGAAATCATTTTTTTGAGCCAGTTAATTGCATTCACGAATTGTTGACTTCAAAATATTCATTAAATCTATTACCTATTACTGACATAATTTGAATAATCCAGATTACATGGGGGAAAGCGGAGTCAAGTGGAAAAATGTGTGATCTTTTCCAAATTCCAATATCTGCCAAAGGTCCCAAATCATTTCCCTTTGATCCGCTCTCTCTTATGAATGCATATTCACCTCATATAATTAAATTCAAAATTTTGATGATTGAAAATTTCCAACTGTAGATGACGCTCGGATTGACACTTGGAATAAATTAAAGAGGATATTACTTCACTGTAATAACGGTGTCTCGGTGTCATCTCTGGTTGGATGCAACAGTTACGACGATTGTACGTGTTGGAGCCTGCGGTCTGACCACCCATATTCCTTTCCTTCTACATCATACTTTGATCGATTATATTTTATCAAGTGTCACTCTGTCAATGTTGAATATTCCGATATTTATATGGACGCGATCGAAGATATTCAATATTCTATCCGAGATCGAAGGACATACAATGAACTCCAGTATATAAATAAAACTATAGAAGACACTCTTGAATATAAATTTTATTTTGTTCTCCGCGGTATGTTCATTCATTTATCGTCAAAGAGACATTGTGAGGAATTAGGAATTTATTAATATTCTTTACTACGTATGACTAAAAAAAATGAAGTTTGCCAGATATAATTCTTTCAAAATCGTCAATGCAACCGATACATTTGTACTCTTTGATTTAATGAGTCATAACGAGGGAAATAAGTCCTCTTCTCTTTTGACAAAAATTCTATATAGATATATTCAAAATATAAATCAATGACTTGCTATAGGTATATCAAATGTACGCAATAATGTACACAGGATCTTTTCGTTTAAATAATATTCGTTGTTCAACAATATTCAATTAAAGTGCTTCACTTGGTCAAATGGATAAATAGTACAAACGTTAAGATAAACAAATAAAATCGTAGGAAAGCCTTTGAGGCTATTAGGCCATAAATAAGTAATATATGACAATGTATAAAAGACTCCAATTTCGTGAATAATTTATTCAACTTTGCCTACCCAGGTTAACCGTCGGGCGGTCAGCGAGAAAAAGGCCAACGGATTTCCGCAATTTAAAGGAAGCGTGATATATGATAGCGCCACACCTGATTTTCTGGACAATTGAAATCGCGTCGCCCACGCAGTGCGTGAAAATACGAAATTAGGAGAATATCATTACGATACTCAAAATATTTAATGAAAATACTCTCAATAGAATCAATCGCATACGAAAACGAATATGAAGTGCTAATCATACGCCAGGCGCGCTCTAAAAATAATTTTGATACTAGACAATACGAAAAACTATCCCACAATGCCCTCAATTGACTGCAGTCGGCTGACTGGCCCAAAATTAGGAAATTTCAAAAAATCAAGGACCCTTTTCCCTTCTTGCGATTTTCAGCAAAGTCGACGTTCTTTCGACGATATCTCAAAAACTATTGATCCTATCGCCACGGGCTTTGTTCCATTCGAAAGCTGAGCTCATTTCCTATCGATACAGGCTATTTCCAAGATTTTAAACAGATTTGTCGAACCGTTTTTTCAGTTTTTCCAAAATTTACCAAATTACCAAAAAAGTGGTAAAAGAACCATTTTAGAAACTTCAAAATACCCTATATCGATGGGAAATGAGCTCAGCTTTCGAATGGAACAAACCCCGGGGCGATAGGACCAATAGTTTCTGAGATATCGCCGAAAATGTGTTCAGCCAGCCGAAAACGGCTCAAATCAACGGGCCCCAGAGGTCAAAAATTCGAAAGTACAAAAAATGTGTAAAATCGAAATCTGAGAGGCTATATCGATCGGAAATTTCCTCAGATTTTCAAATCCGTTCGAATTTTGGAGCTACGCCTGATAGTTTTCAAGATATCGGCAATTTTCTGCCAAAAAATTCAAAAAAGGGCCCTAAAAGTCCCTAAAGGGCTAAAAATATCGTGGAAGTGATGCCAAAAGGTGCCAAAAACGAAAGTAAAAACCCCTAGAACCCCCTCAACGCTCAAAAACTGTCAAAAACGACGGTAACGTGCTGAAAAATCGAAAAAACTGAAAAAAGGCCCAAAAAGTGTCAAAAACCCCCAAACTGGATGCCCAGAGGTCATCTTTCAAAAAAATCGAGATTCCGACGTTCCCGGTCGGCCGGCCGGCCAGCCATGGCGACACTTGAACTGCCGAAATCATCACTACTGATATTATCCTCTTTCCTTTCCTCTCATACTTATCGACAACGACATTTCCTCCGTTTCAATGTATAAGTAAACGTGTTTTAAGATAAAAAACTAGAGTTGATGCCCTCGTCCCCTGCCAATCAATCATCTAGTGAGCCTCCACCGTCCTTTAATTAATAAATTACGGCACATGAGAGCTCTCATTATCAAATACCGAAACACTGGCTATAAAATTGATAAACGCACGATATAACTTTCTCCCTCTGAAAATGGTAGCTCAATACATTTCAAAAGCCTTTGGAATCTTCATCAGGTAACGTACCTACTGACCAAGCAAACCCTCGTACTCTACAACTCTCGTGATGACTATATATGGCTTACACAGATACGTCCATGTGCGAGGATCATGCATCAAGCTACAACGGTATTCTGTATAGCATGAATTTATTCTCCCATCGGCTATTCACTGGGTATATTTCTCCCCACTTTTCCTCCACTCTTTGAAACAGCGAAACGAGGTCTTCTTGACAGAGGAGACGACCAACCCTGAACGATATGTAATGCTGAGCATCTAATGGGACTTTGGCTCGGACTCGACGAGGATGAGATCTAAACCGTCTAAACGCTGTAATCTTCTTCACAGGATTATTGTCTTCCGGAAGTTGTAGAAAATAGAAAAATATTATTATTGAAGAGAAGATGAAAATAGTAAACGCTGAGACCGAAAACCGTTAGGGAGTAGAATTTTGTTTTAGATGAAATAACGTGATGGGACAGTCGGGGTGTTTGGAATACTCGACACTCGGAAAACAGTTGGGATTTCAAAATGTAATTTTCATCTGCATTGAACGTTGACTGATCTTTTGGTGGAAAGAATGTTTTTATCGGCAATTCAATATGGAGACTTATGCATGATGAGACACATATGATAGAATCTAATAAAAAAATGGAAAACTGCGAAAATTCATATTGGCATTCCATACGGATATTTTTGATAAATTTTATGAATTTTTTGTGTCAATTCTGGAGAGAAAAATGACTGCAAATGTTGATTTTTCTATATAAATCATTCTCTTGAATTTTTCTATACAAGAATTTTTGGACATAACCTTACCATTTAGTTTGCTTGTATCTTACGATGAGAGATGAAAAAAAAATACTACGGTAGAAAATTTAATATTTACTTTTATCTAAGCTAAAACATCTTATGAATGTAACTCTACAATGTTGCATAATCTTCTATCCGAATGCAGCAAAAATAAATAGAGTCTAGGATGAAACTCCAAGCGAATTCTTACAAAATCCTAAAGGAATTTCAATGAAAATTCTTGGAGAATCCGCTAGGTTTTTATAATAAACTTTTTCCCAACGTAAATTTTTTTTTTCTCACTCGCTTTCTTAAATGCAATAGCCTTTTTGGGACTCCTGTCATCATTTCATCATTCATCATCATCATCATCATTTCATCATTTTTATCATTTTTTCATTTCCTTTTTCTTGGAAAATTCGGTTGCACGAGAAATCGAACTCCCAACCTTTCCAATACTAGACTCGCCTCTAGCCCCCTCGGCTTCATCATTCTCGAATTATGTCACTAGTCGCTAGTGAAATCACCAACATATAATGCCAAAAATTCCAATTAGTTTGCAAAATTCTAGAATTTACTCGGCTGCAGTGGTAATTCATATGAATGGACGTTTCCCCTTGCATTTACTTATGAGTTATCGTTTAAAACTGCTGCTTACATCACTCATTCATTAAAATAATTTATACAAAGATAATTCACTCTTGACAGGTCCATCGCATCATCAAAATGATTTAGTAGTGATAACTGACGAGAAGTATATAAAAAATAAAGTTATTGATTTCTAACAAAAACAAGTGGGAAATTGTTTTAGTATTCATATAACAGCTTTTTCCATGGAATTAGCAATAGCCGGTCAAATAGTGGTTTGCTTTTGCGGCTTATTATTTATCATGTGCTATGGGTTTTTGCTTCCGAATGGAAACGTTATAATTGGGATTTTTTTATCAGGTTGCCAATTTTCGGTAGAAATGCTTTGAAATTTCTTCTTATCGTCTAATCTACTGGTTGTGGATGTAGTGTGGCTCCAAACACTTTTTTTCGGGGTCTCCTCTTTCCTTCAATTCTTCACGTCGCAGAGCATTTCAATCATTAATGATGATGAAAGCAGTTGAGAAAAAAAAAATTAATTAGTGAAAAATCTCTTTAATTTTATGATAAAAATTATTCCTCAA
>JAPYZM010002831.1:0-16297 GCA_030522845.1 Psyttalia concolor
TCGATAATTGCTAATCTAAAATTTTAATGTTAAAATGGAAAGTTCGCAAATAAAAATAATGATGTGGAAAATTGAAATTTGATATTTGAAACATGATATTTTGAACTGAATGTTAGGGAAACAATTCAATAAGTTTTGTTCAGAATAAAAGGTGATCAACGGAGCCGCCGCTTGCGGCGGCTTCGGCGCTAGTAAATCCTATAAATGTGATAAAATAATCCTATGAAAAAAATGCATGAGCTCAAAACTGTCATGGCGGCGGACATGCAAAAAGTGTCATGGCCATGTGTCATTTCCATGTGAAGGCGAATTTTCATTTCTGGTCTCAGTCGATAAATAATATCAGAATGCAGTGGTAGTTTGCACTAATATTATAAAAGAGATGAGCCACTAATCGACGATGGTGGATTCATGGGCATAATTGATTATTTTCATTCGATTATTCATCATGACAGCACACATGAATGGTGATGAACACCCCGGCCGCTAGCGGCGATTTTTCATGATTAGCGTGGACGCCACCGCAAGCGGCGGCGCCGTTGATCACCGTGCGAATATTCCGGAGAGAATTGCTAATCTTCAGAACAATATTCCCTCATTATATTTCGAAAATTAATTTTCAAAATACTTCTTTCTGACCTATTGTTTCCATTCCTAATTCATCATTTGGGCTCACTTGTAAAATGCAATTACACCAAATTAAATTTTATGTTTTGTAATTCGACTCCTAATTTGTATGTGGAAGCTCCAAATTTTCAATTTCAGATTACAAATTCCAAGTTCTTCAAAATCCATTTTCGAATAAAATGAACATCTCTGTTCAACTAAAAATCAAATAATAGTTTTCGAATATTTAAATATTTAAATCTCCTATTTAAATTCCTAAGCTCACATAATTGATTTGAATTCTGATGTCGAGATTGAATTTAGATGTTGTTTATTGCATCTCACATTTTAATCTTGAAACGCCGAATGCTCCGATAGCCATTTTTGAAATGAAATAATTTTAACAGTTCTACTAATTAAAGTATTAGCAAAGTGTTAGATTTGGAATCTTCAATTTTTATTGTCAAAGACTAAATTTTGATTTTCGTTTGATTTTCATTTAAATGTTTCAAAGGGTATTTTAATTTTTTACAATCGCAATGTCAACGTTAAATCCTCATTTTTAAAATCTGAAATATATAATTCTCATTTTTCTAATTTTCGGGTACAAATCGCAAATATTGAGAATGACTTCGATTGTTTTCAGTTTATATTTCTCTTGAAAATTTCTGATCCGCGAGACATTTTTAATTTTCCGATCTGTGAGAAATCGCCTTACAAAATGAAAATTGAATCACATTGCCATGCTTCTCATAAACATACTTCTCATTATATAAGAGAATTTTAATTTTGAATTGAATTATAAAATTCCCTGCGGCTCTCTAAAGTGTGTCTCTGATTATCTAATTACATGTTATCCTTGTGTATTTGGGAATAGTGACAACCAAATTCTTGTTATTTGTAGTTTGTCGATTCAATTCGACTTGTATAATTACTCAGCACATATCAGATTGACTTGACTCGGTACAATTAACTCCGACCCCACATATCAACTTTAAAAGAACTTGCAGGTCAGTAAATTTGACCCCGAAAATGAACGTTAGAAGAACTTGCCTATCAGTTTAATCAAATTTGATCCCTAATATCGGTGACCCCTCTAAAAATGACTAAATAGTAATATTGCATCTCAAAATATTACAGAAAATATTACAATTAAAAATATTATTGTATCACAATTTTACAAGTCAAAATATTACAACATCAAAATATTACAAATAAAAATAATGCACTTGAAATTTCAGAAATGAAATTTGGGTGTAGTATTTGTTAATTTTTGTATGTGATATTTGGTATGTTTTTGTGTTATGTTTGAATATTGGAATGATCAGTTATCACCGTATCGCGCTAATCTTGTCCATCATTGCCATTTACTGCAGGGAGAAGTTGTTTTCTTTTTATTCACAATAGAGAATCAATATATTTCCGGCATAATAACGAAATTTTGAAACTGACTTATTAAGATTTCATTCCCACTGATCCCTAACCTAGTCCCCAACTGTTGTAAAATGTTTGCCGTTATAAGGGCGATGTGGTTCAATATTGACAGATAATCGAGATACGCGATAACGTATCGGCCATGTACACGTTTCAAACTTCAATCACGCGCCAAACATCGCCGAGAGCTACTAAGTATCTATACACCACACAACTTCCCCTTCCACTACCGCCAATTCATTCTTTTAATAATAGATCTACGCGAGCATTCAGATGAAAATTGGTCTTAGATACAGCATATAAATCACGTATTAGATTTCGACTGATCAATTATCGGTTTAATTACTTGAATATTACCGAAGATATGCACCTAGCAACGGGCTATTATGCACATTTCTCCCGTTTCGATTATCTCCATCAACTAACGGGTTACAGGAAACGGGTTTACAAGAGATTTTTACTGAAAAAAATGGATAGTCCAGACCGGGATTTGAACCCGGGACCTTCCGATTATGCATCGGGTGCTCTCCCAACTGAGCTATCCGGCTCCTACTTCTTCATTTCAAATTTCTTGTATATATTGAGCTCCGCCGCCCTCCTATCGGCAATCATCTCTCCCCAGGATCCACCGAATCATTCATTATCATTTTTTGAAATTAAAATAGGTAATTAATTATTTTCAATGTTACGACTAATAATGTAAAGATAAAAATAAAGATAAAAATAAATGTAAAGTAATTATGCTGAAAGTAATTAAAATAATTTAGCGTTGGTAATTTCAGCGATTTTGAATGACACGGTTGCACTCCCTAACGGAAGGTAACGTCATATTCACTCTAAGGCACGATGGCGAACCTTCCAGAGCTGTCATTCACTTGGAATTTTGATTAATTGTTTTAACATACTTACAGGACGCAGATCATCCCCATCTCGTTTCATCCGCTCAATATGAAAATACCAAATTTTTTGAGGTATTTTTCATATTTTTTCATATTTTTTCAATGTGTTTTGAGTGAAAATTCATGGAGCACAATTTTGCCCGCATTTTTGTAGTTTTATTTTAACCCGGCGGCCTCTTAAAACAGAATGGAACACATTTCGGATCGAAGTTACTTTTCCTACCAAAAAGGACCTATCAAAAATTTGATAATTTCTCTTATATTTTTCAGAAGTGGATTAAATTTTTTAATTATTTCCGCAAAGTAAAAATTGATTTAAATACTTTCATCACTTGGCCGTCGCATTCTTTTTCCTCCAATAAACAATGAAACCATCAAAATATTTTTGTTAAAAAATTACGAATTACTAGCCCATACATTGATCCCTTTTCCGCTTCCTCTACTCCCTGATTTTGAACCCCCGTTTAATGAAAAGTTTGTCCCACCATATATACAAAGTTCACCAGTATCAAAACCACAGAAGTTCGCGGGGGTTTGACCTGTTTTCCACCACGTACAAGAGTTTCCGTAATATATCCTCAAAAAAAAAAAAAAAATGAGTTTCGCTCCGTACGAGGCTGAAAATGGTCACAGGTTATGTAAGTCCACAGAATTCGCGAAAAGCACACATTTCCTGAGTGAGGAAATAGGGTAGCCCGCGACTGTCATTCACACAGGGAAATTGAACGCTCCACAGTTCCCCGAGGGAAACTGAATTTCCGAATTATGATATCTCAAATTGCTGCAACTCAACAATGAAAATTATTGACAGAATACCGGGATGAAGTGAAAGATACTATTTCGGCGACAGAAGGATCGATAAAAGAAATATCCGTTTTACTTGAATATATGAGATGAGAAATGGCTGAGACGTGAATAATCCCTCAAACAAAGACGCCGTAGACTTATATTTATCCATCAAAGAGGAAACATTTCTACAGCGTTTTACATCTTTCCCAACATCACACGAAATTCTTGGGTGGGATTTTCGAGTAGGTGGAGTGGTGACAAAGAAAGATCAATTCCAGCGTTGGTTTAGACTCTGTCGTCCCTCAACTTCGTCATTCGTTATAATAGGAATGAGAATACTTTGTAAAAGCGAGGGCTTATCTATTGAGAACATAGTGAAATCATGCACTAATTGCGATTTGTTAATTGGATGCACTCGAGTGTTATCACTACCATAAATTCAACCCCATCTGTATTTTCAACCTATCATCATATTTTTTTAAAAGAAATTCATCGGTAGAGCATCAGATAAGCATCTTGAAAACAGCAGATGTGAAACTAGACGCGCACAAAAAAATTTTGAAAATATTTTTGTTGATCTTGGACTAACTGTATTATTACTTTTTTCTATTCAACTTTTTCGCATTTGGTCTTTTTCAAATTAAACAATAAAATAAATTGTATAAATAACTAAAATAGTTTCAGGTTTTTTCGTAAAACACGACCCATGAGAAATTTACATTTGAAAAATCCCACGGAAAACCTGCGGAATATGTCAACCGAATCAGCGAGGAACTGTTGAAATATTCAATGAAAATTATTCAATGGAATTTTGTAGCGCAATTGTTGGGGCGTGAATAAAAAACATTTCATTTCTACAAACAAACGTATAGATTGAAAATTTATGAATCTATTTAGCTGTAGAGCATCCAACAATTATTTAAAAAATATAAAAATTGGAAACTCGGCACATATGAAACGAAATCTGATGAGAAATTGATTGAATTAATACTGAATTTTATTTCTTTTGCATTCAACTTTTTTATTGGGGAAATTCTATTTGAGTTCGTGACATTTTTTTCCTTTCATAGAAAGCATGTCAATAAAATTCTATTTATTTTTCACATAAAATCCGTTTTATTGAAGATTTTTATTAGCAATTTAAATAGAATTAGCTGATATTTTATGTCCTCTCATTTAAAGAATTAACCAATAAAGTAAGTTGTGTAGGTAATTAAAAACCTCTATATTTTCCATAAAATATACCCGATTGAAAATATCCATTTGAAAATAAGGCACAGAAAACCGGCAGATTCTCTCAACGCAACCAGTGAGAAACTATTAAAATATTCAATGAATTTTTCTGCGCAGAATCCCCGGGTCTTAAATAAAAAAAAAATTCTGTTCAGTAGACAAGCGCGTAAATTGAAAATGAAGATTATAGGGCGCACGATATTTCAACCCGGTAAATGAGCAAAGGATCCTCCGAGCCATCCCAGAAATCAATTAACGGCATTATTATGGAGCAATTTGCTTCATTATTAGAAATTTCTTAGCGAGGCGTGGTTATGAATAACTAGAGACATTGAGTTTATCCTCAAAATCAGGTGGTAACAAGGTTGCTAGGCAACAACCGTGAGGCGGTGCATCAACTGCTCATCGACAAAGTGCAGTTGCCTTAGCAACCTCTTTACTTGCGATTTTGCTGGATTAACTCTCACGGCTTATTAATTTCATAACACAAGTCGAAACTTATGGACTTATTAAAAATTATATGCACAGAGCTTCTCTAATAGAGGCCAGTGCAACTCTTATACTACCAAATTTTAAAAGTTCACTCTTTAGAGGGAAGTCGTGATGGCAATTACTCGCGCTACTAAGAGAATATTTTTTTTTCATGTGCGTAGGTAAGTTTGAGAGTGCTTTCTCGGTATTCGTAGTTTGGCTGTCAATGCTGAACGAGAAATTTTCAAGCAGTGATGAATGACGTATCCCGGGAGATGACTGAATGCTATATTTACACATGTAGGAAGAGATGAGGAGAAAATTACATAATGGATATTGCCGTTTTTAATATGTTAATAAATTTGCATGCGTTGCCACTTCACCATATTTTTAGCGTGAAAAATTTATAACCTTGCAACGCTCATGTCCCGCGAGGGATATCCGTTGCAATAGTTATAACATGCAAGAAGCAGCAGGTTCACATCGTCCGAGAGTTATACTTCATAAGAAGTGAAGTTTACGTGTTTGAAATGCCCCAAAGTTTCAAAGTCACAAAGCCATATCTCTAAAAGGTCAAACGTTACAAAGTCTCAAAGTCAGGAGGGTCATGTCTACTGTAGAAGCATGACTCTCGTAAGGTATAACCATCAAGACGTTTGACTTCCCTTAGGTCTGACTCTCACAATTATTTTGTAGTAAACGGAAGAATATTTTTTTTGAAACGACAAATGTATGACCTGATAATCGCCAAGTTCATATCTCACAAACTTTATTCTTCATACCGAATGAATTCCACATATTCCACATAATTTACACGCCACAAAGTTTCAAACACATGCAAGGTCATGCCTCTGAAACGTGAAAAAAAATTGAAGTCAGCATAAGTTTTAACATGAAATGCTACCCCTACCACCTGTATTTTGCGTATGATCGCGTCTCCCCGACTCCTTTGTTTGATGTTAAAAGTTAAGCTGACTGAACCATACCACAGACTCAAAATCCCAAGGGAGGTCTCGACTGCAGAAGAAAATGGAATCATTTTGCGATTAATAATAATGATGTTTCGCTGAATACATGACGCTTTATCTCAATTATCAAAGAGTAAATGAATTGACATCAATATGACAAATGACAACGTAAGAAATTCAAGAAAGGTGAATAAACAATAAGTGTGACCTAGCGACTGATAACCTTGGTAAGAAAATGAAAGTGTTTGATTGTGTTTTTTTGTTTTTTTCTTAAGACTCTGAACTTATTCCACATGCTTCAATTTTGTTTAGCCTTTCGATACTCTTCGCAATTACCAGATACCTTTTCGATTGACTGCACTAAATACATTTTCTTGATAGTTATCTTTTTATGTTTCTGGATTAATATAAAATCACAATAGACATGGAGTGGTTTTCATCGTTTATAACCTTGACCAAGTGTGATAGTCTGCGCGAAATATGACTTGTGACGTTCACCTCCTCGGATCCTTGTCACATATGATCATAACGAGGTATAACTGAGTATACTCCTCAAAAACATTTTGTAGCAAAGGCAAGAATAATTTTTGTCGCCAAATTTTCGAATTTAGTCATTTTTATCATTTGCAAGAACAGTCTTCAATGGATCTCTCCACAAAGACTTACCTAAGGTTCTTGTGAATGCCCCGTGTAGGCTCGTGGGTAAATGCCTTATCTTGTAGTAAACGCAATAATAATTATTGTCACGCAATTTTCGTATTCAGTAGTGTCTATAATGCATGAAACGCCATGAAACGCTGGGATGGAAATTGTCACAAAAACTGCCGTAAAATTCTCGTAGTCCCCTCTACAGAACTGCTAATCAATACCAAGAATGAGTAATGGAATGAAGATGAAGCATCTACAATTTATATTCCATCTGGATTAATGCGTTAATTAGAATTACGCTCAACCAATCTAGAGTAGCAACTCATCTCAGAGAAGGATGCCTCTACTTGTTAACACCTCGGTTACAAGTCTATCTCTATTTCTCTAACTTCGGCTCACAATGCCACATCCTCAACAGCGAGTTCTGCACCCACTGTCGCCCTCTCACCTGGGAACTATGCTTTCAGGCGTTTGCGGCCACGAAGGTGTTAATGTCAGATTACCAACGTGAAAACTCGTTTTCCATTAGTTGATGATGGAATACTCTTGAGATTTGAGATAACTGCGTCGAAGGAAATTAACTCTACGTTTTTTTCATCTAATGGATGTGCCCTTTTCACCAGTCGCACAGATCTTTGATATTTTCAATCAGCATTTAAAAAATTGAATTGATAGATTTGTTACTTCATCGGGTTAATTTGTTGCATTTTATTTTCATTACTCTAACCATTGCATTTTTCTTCGAAATTACCAATGAGGATTTGCAATATTGCATTGAGAATCAGGAAATAGAGAGTAGGATTCTTCAATATTTTTAGATAGATATCAAGGCTTTTACGAAAACCTGGCCAGTAATCATTTTGTGAAGATTGCAGTATTCAAACAAAACAATCCGAAAAAAACCATCATGGAGTCTTGTGACAGCCCAAATTTGTTCATTTTTTTCTTTTTGTATTTATTCGGATATATGAATCCTCCTGGGGCTTGAGGTATCTGCGGCGGAGAATATTAATTCTACGTTTTTCATCGGGGTGAATAGCCCTTCTGATCGATTCTGTAGGTCTTCGAAATTATCGATGGAGATTTGAAATGTTGGATTGAAAATTGAAAAATATTTCAAACATTATTAGCGTCGATGAAATTGTCGTGGACAGTAATAGTAGTTCTGTTGATAGAAATGCAAAATTTTAGAAGAATGTTAACAGAGAATTTTCAGGATTCGATACTTCTCCGTAGCTCATTAACATACAAACAAGAATATGAGTCAACAAAAAAAAGTAAAGATCTAGTAAGTAAGGATCTAGAGAGCACGAAGTATTTCGCCCAATGGTTTTCATTAAATTCTTATTCAATATATCTATTTAAAGGTGTTCAGAGACCTGTTGTCCCAAATTTGCTCATTTCTTTCTTTTTATGTTAATTTGCATAAAGAAATATTCCCGAGTGTGAATGTGTCTTTCTAAATAACTAGAGATTTTCCTGAAAAATATCGAAGAGAATTTCAGATCAGTGGTTAAATATTGAGCGATATTGGGATCATTATGAACGTTAATTGAATTATGACGATTTATAACAATTTCAAACGATGACGAATCATTTTAAATGTATATCAAGCCAGAATTGTCAAAAATCCAAATTTTTCACTGAATGAACTTGCTTCTACATTGTCATTTGTTAAAATATCAACAAGAATTTAATCCCTCTCAAGATTAACAGAGAACATTAATGAAGATTAATGAATTAAAAGATCTCACGGTCAATGAGGACATCCAATTTTTTTTTCAAATAAAATCCTTGTCAACATTTATAATCCATTTTATAATTCAATCAATGATTATGAAAATATAATCATCATCATCATCTTCGGAATTCACCATTAGGATGTATAGACCTATAATTATGAATTTTCTACTATTCACAACCGAGAAAAAGAATACAGGCTCGTTGAATTTTCAATGGCCTTTCAACGAGTTTTATCATTTTACGAGTATAACAGCAAATTGGCCCTTTGATCATGGTAAACTCAGATGAGAACTCAAGTTTTCACCGTCAAGTGTAGCTGATTTTGAATATAGTTTCAACGCAACCCCCAATGAATAATTGAAAAACTTTTTCAAGTTAATAACGAAAACGAATGATGAATAAACAAGTAATCGAGGCTGTGGAAAGTTTCGTAGTTGAGTTTCTAACAACAATTGTTTCAGCTCAGAATACTCTGTTTGTACATGCAAATTTCAATATATTATGATAATTACTCACCTGAATAGCAGAAATCCGAGCCCTGTCACTGCAGCGCGACGCACGTCATCATTAACGTCAGACACCTTCAAGAAGGTAATTTGGGAAATTAGATGGTTTTTAAAATGAATTATGAAGTAGTTAGTATCTTTAATAAATTTTATCTTCCTAATAAATTTAAAGATTATAACAATTTTAAAAAATTTTTGGAAATAATTAATTACATCGAGAAGTGTATTTTTTTGTTAATTTCATTATCTTTTTGTTTTGTAAAAATATTAATATCATATGAAATATAATATGAATAATGCTCCTTGAACATCAATTGTTTTAAATATCTCTCATACAATTTATAGTTAAATATTGAAGTAAGTTGGAAATAGGAAAAATTGTGTAGTAGACAGTTTTCGCCGTGAAGTGATTATTTTAATGTAATTTTCTTATTCTTGACCGTCTCCATTGAATTTGGAATTAAAGTGCTCCTTAAAAAATTTCATACGTATTGTATGTAATCTTCAAAAAACAGATTTTGTGATTTTTGTAGAATCTTTGAATGCTTCCTGATAGATTAAACTGGCTAATGAAGTCCCAATTTTCTATTTCTTAAGACTAAAATCATTGCAATGTATTGAAAAACTTGGAATTAAGTGGCTAGTCCATGTTTAAAAATATTTGATAGATTTCAAGGAGAAGGAATGCTTAAAGCACTTGGATGTCCTCAATTCGTGAAGCTTGATAAGTATTATTTCGCGTCAAAGCGTTGGATAAGAAAAATATATATCTGGATTAAATTATAGATTCCAGAACATTTGAAATGAGAGAAGGTTGATGCCAATTTTGTATGCTTGAAAGAGCAATGGAATGTTAAATAATATTTTTTGTTTAACAACAAGGATTATTTTGCAAACATTGTATAAAAAGGCCATTTGGTTTTTTTGGATCTGCATGTTTAAAAATCGATAAAAGTAGAGAATCAATTACACACTTTTTGATTTTCAGCAATAAGATCATTGAAAATCATTGGAAAACCCTAGGATCAAACGTAACTTCAATAGAGGGTCTGATTTTTAAAAATATTGAAGAATTTTTAAGGAACGAAAATTTAAGGATCTTGGATTCCAACAGTATTATTTCGTATCGGGTAGATTGAACGAAAAATAATAAAATTCCAAGACACATCGATTGGAAACTCTCAAGCTCTTTTATATCACTGATTGAAGCTATTCACCATCAATTCTATAACGAATCTCATCAGTTTTCTGATGACTGGACAGTTCGGTCACTGATCAGATCCCTTTAGAATTGAACAGAGAGAGAAAGGCCAGAGACAAAACTGGGCCAACATGTCAAAGTGCTAAAAGCCAATAGAATTTATTGAGTTGATTGAGTTACTGGATCCATTACTGGAATATCTCAATAATCTAGTTGTGTCCAATATATAGATTGGTTTTAGGGTTTTCTTTAAATTCTATTTTATGCAATAAATATCTCCATCGATCGATATATTTTTTTACAAAAAAGACCTGGGGGGAGGGGGGGGGGGATATTTTTATGAGTTTTTTCTCTTGCAACTTATCTGTTCAACAATTTTTGTAACTCATTGAACATATCGTTAGCATAAATTTTTTACTAATTATAGTATTCACCTAGGTTCCGATTTGAGGCTCTTGTTTCTCTTAAAAATCCCTTACTAATTAAAAATCATTATCATTAGACATAATGAATGCATTATTACCAATGATAGTAGTAATATTAATTTTCACGTAAAATTAATTTTATATTCTATTTGTTTAGAGTAAGATCCGGATATTCCCCCTTTCGAACGTTATCGAGATTATTTTTCATTGGATTTTTTAATCTACAAAGCCGTGTATTGCGATTTTTTGCAGCAATTAAATACCCAAAAATTGAAAATATGTTTTTCAAAATACTAGAAAAAATTGAGAACATTTCCCAAAAGGCTTTTCAATAAATATTAAGAAATGCGGGAATACAGGGAGAAATTAAAAATTGGTAATTACCACGCCAAACAATGATCATTAAACATCAACAGGGCGGAAAGGAGGAAGAAATGCTAAGTGCGGCATTTTGAAAACAAAAAAAAAATCTGATTTTTTGGAATTCCACTTTTATGATAGAAAAAAACATCAATCAATCAATCAATCTTTTATGATTGAAAATGATTATGCCAATAGGCTGTCACTTCAAGCAGTCTGTGTTCCCACCTATTTCTCTTATTTATTTCACCTTCTTTGCGGCTTTCCAAAGAGAACATGTTGTGTTGATGTCTCCTTCTTTATGTCTCCCCAAAGAAGATAGACTGTGCTGATGTTGAGAAATGAATGAGAAAATCAGTTGAGAAAACGGATCGTTTGAAGTGACAACTGATTGGCATGATAATTTTCAATCAAGTTGTTTATTGCGGGGGCTCATTCTTCCGTCATAAAAGTGAACTTAAAGAAAAAAGCGTTTTTTTTCATTTAAAAAATTTTTTAAAGAGCTTTTTTTGATCTATTTTTATTTTGCCCTCGATTTACTTAATTTTCAATATTTATCAAAAACGCTCTTTCAAGACGTTCCCAATTTTTTCTAGTTTGTTTTCTCACTACACTCCATCTTTTAAAATTATACCTATTACAAAAAAATGAGTTTCAACATAGGTGTCTTAGTAGATACAAAACTCAAATGGAAAATAAACTAGATCGCGTTCGGGTACGGGTATGTCCGGGTTTTAAATAGTTACGAAATTTTCTGAAAAAACTCACAGCAACGTGAAGCAGCTTTCGAATGGCTTGATTATTTCCAGTGCCACAATATGCCATAGCTAGTGTGTACATTCCACTTCTCCTCAGAATTGGATCTTTGTCAGCACATAATGAAGTTACGAGTGGATCAGCTTCTTCCAGGCGTCCATACATCGTGAACGCGATACCCACTGCCAGACCACGTAAGATTTTCTCATGCTGAGTCTCCTGGGCGTACTATAGGACAAAAAAACAAGAAAAATTTGGGGCAGTAACAAAATTTTTTGTAAAGAAAATTTATTTTAAAGTTTCCCTTGACTGATGCAATTATAAATGCTTTTTCAAGTAGGGTTTTTCAAAAATGGTTTTTGATAATTCAAAATTATCTCTGTAAAGTGACAACTGATCGGTTAGAAAACTCTATGCACTATTGCGCAGTAAATTATCATCAGTTACCAGCGAAAATATTTTATCAATATTATTAACAACAGTAGAAAAGACAGCTAGAACGTATGGTTTAATTGTGTGATCTTGTGTAGAACAAAACTAAATTTATTCACCCTATAGTAGTGGATGGCAGAGCACTAAGTCACAGGTAAATTACGAATTTGTAATTTTCAACGTTTATCAATTTTTTTTATCATTCTCTATTTATGCTTATTGGGACATTTAACGCAAGGTAAAATTATCAAACAAAATGTTCAGATAATTTTCTGGGGAAAAATAATAAAATGTAACTTCGATAGCGTTCCAGAAAATAAACTGCATAAATTTTGAATATGTAAAGAGAGAGAATTCTTACAGCGACCATGTCCTCAATGGCCTGTGTCGATTTAGATCCCAACATGACCATTCCCATCGCAATTCCGGCAGCTTCTCCAGTGACTGCGTCATCCTGGTAGAGATTAAACTTGAGTTGTTCGTAGACATCCTGGCGATGGGATCCCATAGCTGCGAGACCGAGACCCAGGCATCCACCGTGACGAACCATCTGAAAAAGTCCAGAAAATATTTCTTAAGGATATTCGGGCGAGGTAAACGGACCTAGAAAAATGCAGCCAATTTTTCAATTTTTTTTCTCTATGTGCAAAGTTTCCAAGTGCTGAAGAGAATAATTTATTTATTATGAGTTATTGGAAAATCAGTCATTTAACCCGTGTTTTTATGTAACTTATAGAAAAAAAAATTAAAAACCAATGTGTTACGTATTGGGATCGATTATGAATTATTTAATAAAATAATAGGAACAATAGTGGATGACGTGAGTTAGACATTTGATTACTCGCCATATGTGAATAGTGAAAGGCACTATTCACATAGTTAGATCGTCCAGGATTAATGCTGAGGATGGTCTAACTTCAAAACGTCAAAATGAAAAAATTCAGCCAAATTAATGAAATTTTGCACACATATATAGAATGTGTGATCAATTAATTTTTGAGCTGAAAATGTTGTAGCCTAGGAGAATGGTTTATTAATAATAATGGAAAAACTACTGAAAAATTAAATTTCGGCGCGCGTAACTGCAACGAGTAGCAGCGTCGCAAGTTGTCAACTGGGTGGGGGTAGCGCGGTAATTTTTATACGACTGCCAAGAGATAGATAGATAGTTTGCCTTTCCAATGATTTCCAAATTCAGAATTCAAGAAAAATAGAAATAGAAATAGAAATTTCAAAATCAAAATCAAAATCAAAATCAAAATCTTATATCAAAAATGAACATTCAAAATATGAATAGTTAAAACTATACAATTTTGAATTATAAAATCAAAATTCAAAGTCAAAATTAATAAAAGTGGAATAAAGAAAAAATGAGAATAAAAATTTGTTTAAAACTATTGGCATTCATAGATCAAAATTATTGAACAATCCGAATGATTTCCAGTGACAATAAATTTCGCAACAATAACAAAAAAAATGAAAAAAAAAACCAAAGAAAAACCAATTTTTTCTTTAACTAAAAAAGAAATAAAAAACATTAAATTAAAAAAAAATGAACAAATTGAATAAATTTTTAAAAAACATTAGAACAAAAAAAGTAAAAAATATGAAAACAAGAAATTGAAAAATTGAAGGAAAGAAAAGGAAATGAGAATAAAAAATTGCTGAAAAATTTTGGTTTTGATGTGTTTTTGCTCTGTTTTTTCGTATTATTTTGTTGAATTAAATTCGTAGTTCTATTTTGCGCAATGCTGAAGGCTGAAAACTTTCAGAGCATTATTTTTCTATTTTTTCCCAAGAAGCAACAAAAAAAAATATTTTTCAAAATTCAAAATTCAAAACTCAGGATTCCTAATTCCAAGTCAAAATTATAAAATTAAAAACTTTAAAATAAAAATTCGATAGTTATCATGCAAAGATCAAAATTCAAAAGTAAAAAACTAAAATTCAAAATGACAAAAAGCAAATGATGTGCTAAAAACGATCTGGGGAGTTTCTACTGGTCGGCAAACGTTGACAAATATTCAATTTTGGGACAATAACTTTCTATCAAAAAGTTAAGCATAAGAAATGAAAAAAGAACAATTGAAAATAGAAAATGGAGCGTGAATAAATAGATAATGAAAAATGGGAAATGGAAATGAAGAGTGCAAAATACAAAATTAAAAATTATAAGTGGGGATGAAAAAATTTTAAATGACATATGACAGATGACAAATGAAACATTTGAAATTCGAGATCAAAAATAAAAAATATAAGCTCCAAAAGGGATATTTCATACTTGGCGACATTATCAGGATTATTTTATTCCCAAGACTGCACATATACAAGTCGGGAAGAACGAGATTCAAACTTTGATGATGAAAATATTAAAATTAAGGATCAAAATGAATTAAGGAATTTTTAGTATTCAAAAATCTGACATTTTATATTTCTGTAATTTTCGCGCTCATCACTATGAACAGTAAAAAAACAGGAATTGAATAACAATTTGGTAATTGCTAATCTAAAATTGTAAGGTCTACATGGAAAGTTCGCAAATGAAAATACTGATTTGGAAAATTGAAATTTGATATTAGAAACATGATATATTGAACAAAATGTTATGGAAACAATTCAATAAGTTTTCTATAGGATAAAAGATGATCAACGGAGCCGACGCCTACGGCGGTGTTGGCGCTAGTCCTACTATAAAAAAAGCATGACAGTGTGAATTGGCGCAGTGTCAACGCCATATTGAATTTAGCGAAGCTAATTTCACAACGGTCAGAGCACTGTCACAGCATGTCATTTGGGCGATTTTTCACGAAAGAATTAAGAGCGCGGCAGAACTCAAAACAAATTGAAACTTTCAAATGCAAAAATTCAAAAAAAATTGAAAGATGTAAAAATTAAAATTTCAAAAATTCAAAGAATCAAAAATTGCAAAGTTTAATAATTCAAAAATTTGAAAGTCAAAATTCAAAATTGAGAATTCTATTTCAAAATCAAAAATTCAAAATTAAAAGCGCAGCAACATTCAAAATGCAAATTAAAACTTTTGATGCAAAACGCAAAAATGCCAAAATTTAAAAATTCACAAGATCAAAGATTGAAAACGCAAAAATTTGAAAGTCAAAAATTGGAAACTTTAATCATTTAAAAATGCAAAATTGAAAATTCGAAATCAAGAATTTTATTTCAAAACCAAAAATTCAAAAAAACGAAAAATCCCAAATTAAAAGCGCGGCAAAATCCAAAATGAAAATTAACACGTTTAAATGTTAAAATTGACAAATTCTGAAGGTGAAAAATTTAAAATTAAAAAATTTTAATTAGTCAAAAATTGCAAACTTATTATTAATTTAATACTATGCGACGTATTGGGATCGACCAATACGTCGATTATAAATAAATATTCAGACAATAATAGGAACAATATTGGACGACGTGGGTTAGAGATATGATCCCTCTTTCCTGTCATCCCGACTTTGGTCAACAGTTCCAAGGTATCGCATGGAGATTGATTAGCAGTCCCTCGGTATTGATGGATACCTTGGTCAGCGGATAGACAATCCCATTTGGATGCCTTGGTCAGCGCTCACGGTGTCCTCTGGATACCGAAATAAGCGGCTTCACGATTTTGCAGATTCCAGTCCACGTGTGTGGACTGTTTAAATGTGTAAGTCTCTGTCAATGATGACAAGAGACAATATTAGTGAAGCAAAACCGTGGGACCGCTTAGATTAGCGAATTGGGGCTTTGACGAGTTTTGGAGACTCCTCGAGAGTCAGAATACGTCGAGGACTAGAACAGAGTAGACCTCTGAATTCAGGCCTTCAGCCAC
>JAPYZM010002832.1:0-12728 GCA_030522845.1 Psyttalia concolor
TACTCACGTGCTTACCACCCTCGCCTTCGGCTCGGGCGGTAATTCTGCACGTGAGCAAGCCTCCTTTATTGTACCTCCCTAGGTGAGAAATATACTATTGCTCCCGCCGGGACGGAATTAGTATATTTCGGAACAAATGAAAAAAAATGGTTTTTCGTGAGTGGGAGGTTTATATCACGACCTGAAGGCGAGTGATATAATCCCACGAGTCAAAAACCACTTTGTTCACGAGTCACGAACATAATTTGCATCTCAGTGTGTCGAAAAAGTTACTATTCTGTCACTGCTGCTACGTTCAGTTCATGCGGAACAGCGCCTTTTCATATACTAGTAAACAAAAAGTCGAAACCTTTAAACGAAAAATGGCACAGTTCGCCACTCGCCGAACGTAATATCACTAACAAAGAATAGAGGTCGGATATACCTGTGGTGGGGTGTTTCAACTTGGCGATTAACAGCCCTTGGCTTATACTATTAAATTTCTCGTTCAGATGTTCAATTGAAGTTTTTTACATTTAAATTATTGAGGAATAATGCTTTAACTTTCTTCTGAGCTAGTCAGTTTTATATTGCTTTACAGAATCCGAATGAAAAACACTAATTAGATTGATGCCCAAGAATTTTCATAAAAGAACTTGAGAGAAAAAATTGAAGAAAGATTTAAAAACAAATAGAATTCCAATGAAATTTTTTTAGCCAACTCGTTAGGATTTCTATCCCATTTCCCAGGTAGGAATGAACGATCGAAACAAGGCTTGATCCAGGATTGACAAAGACTAGTCGAGCATCGATAGCCAAGATTGAATCAAGCTTGAACGAACATTAAAAAATAACTATGTTTCCAAGGCTGGAGACGCCAACGTTGGTCGAGCCTTGAGGATGAAGCCTCGATCCAATCTTGGATTTAATGATTGGATCAAGGTTATAATCCAAATCTCATCTCAGGATGTGTGTAAATCCTGATTCTTGCTGGACGAACAGAATAAAGATTTACTCATTTATTGAATAAAAAAAAAAAGAATCGACACAGAAATTTGTTGTAAGAATTTTGAACTAATTTCGATTCAACTTGAATCGCAAATAAAGAGACAATGGATTCTTCGTAATTCCATGTTTCTATGTATAATTATCGGTTTCCCTAACTTTAGGAAAAAAATTGTTAAATAATTTCAACTTGATTAATCATGTATTGATTAGGAAAGTAAAATTTAATGTTAACATTTATGAGAAATGTTTGAAAAAAATTAATTGGTATCTTTTTCCTCTCGTTTAATAAATTGAATTTGAAACATGATAGAACCAGCTCGATCGAACATTCTTCCTCATATTTGAATCAATCATTGATTTGATGATGGAACTAAGTCTTGTTCTATCTTAATTGTTCATCTAGCAGGAATCAGGATTGCAACACATTCTGAGATGAGATTCGGATTACAGCCCTTATAAAATTATTACACCCAAGCTTGGATCGAGGCTCGACCAAGGCCCGATAGAGCCTCGTTTCGATCGTTCATTCCTACCTGGGCTTCGATATTCCAGTCTTGAGCACCAATGCTGTTCCAACCTTGAATCAAGGCTTGATTATATATTGACGCCCCACGCTTGAATCAATATAAGATTCAACAATGGAAAGAAGCTTGATTCAAGGTTGGGTTATTCAGCCTTGATGTCACATCTTGTTTCGGCCTTATTCCAATCGTCACGGTTGACTTTTCCTATCTGGGTTTTAATACTCTTTGGGCTTTAAAAATACACAATTTCCCAAATAGAGAAGAGAATTACTGAACTCAATTATATCGATATTTTCTGTTTAAAAATACAATTTTTCGATTCAACAGTTATTCGTGGGATTGAAAAAAAAATCGCTTCTGTACTTGAGACTCCTAAAATTGTCGATTGAATTATGAGCAACTTCTAAAACAAGAAGAGAATCGCTTTTACGCGATGGAATATTCCATCAAAATACTTCGAACTCCTTAAGGACAAAATAAAGATTCCTCTCGAAATATTAAAGCAAAAATTTTTTTCGTTTTCCTTTCTTTCCACTTTTCACAGTAGACCGTCTAAACGAGATACTGCTTACGAAAGACAATTTTTTCAAATGTATCACCTTTCTCCGTACATTCAACGAGTTTTGCACTCCTTAACCTTCAGAATACCGACGTATATCTATACCCCAACGAATGGACGAGGTCTTTCATTCAATTTTAATGAACTCCCGTTATTTCACCCATTCTCTCGAAATTCAGCAAAAAAGAGTGGGCAATTTTTCTATCAAAATACGCACGGCTCATTTCAATCAATACTCCCCTTGAGTTGATACAACTGAGGTAAATTACGAGACACCGTCAACACTCGATTGTTCAATACAAAACACGTAGAAAAAGCAAGCGCCTGCGCGGCTCTGCATGAGTTATGCTGATTATTTGAGCTATGGGTTTGTTCCAGAACGAGGTGACGTTCTCAAGTAGATTTTATCTAGTCGTTAAACTCTGTTTTATTTGTGTACGTAAAAACTGATTTTACTAGGCCAAAACAACCACCAGTGAAGACCGGACCGATGCAGCCATGGACATTACTTATTTGTTTAGAATTCTTCCACATTTCCTAGTATTTAAATATAATTTAACTCATGACAAGGACAATGATTGATGGAATGAATGATATGAATAATTGTAAAATCAAAACTACATAAATGGTGATATATCGGACCAAACAGGAAACCACCAGATCTCGAGTTGGAGGGATTATTCAAGCGCCACTTCACCACCGTCGAGTTCTTTCAGGGGACCATCATGAATCCCATTGATCTTCAGCGGGTCAAGGTGAGTCAACACTAGAAAAAAAAAAATAAAAAAAATATATAAACCAACCGACCAAACGATAATTAACCGCTCAAGTAACAACCCAATGATAATATGCGTTAATTACTCAAATAATATCTATCTATTTGGCTAAATTAATTGGATGAATCGCACACGCCTCACGTCTATCTTTGACCTAATTACCTCTATGTACAGCAGTGAGAAAAATTTTATTTGGCTTGAGTATATTATCAATTTTGGTGAATTAGGTATTGAATTGATTTAACGTAATTAAACAGATCCTTTTGCTGATACTGAGTTGAAGTCAATTTGACAAGAGTATAATTGCCGCGATCCCAAATAAAATTTTTCAACGTCTCCTCGTACTCCATCTTTCCTCTAACTAATATCATCTTTTGTCTTCGAATATGTGGAAGTAATTATGATACTTGTATCACGCTGTTTTTTTCTGTGCCTCACCCCTTGTTATCGCACATCCGACAAATGTTTCTCAGTTGGAAAGTTGGTCTTACGTCTGACTGCTGAGGGTGATCAGCGTGTTTTATGTAGATATTTTACGGTCGGGGGAATCGTTGATGAAGAGACTTGAAGATAATCGTCTCTTCTGTTTGCGGGCTTTACGAAATGCTAGTCACTGATAGGATGACTTTCTGTGATTTCTTCAACGACTTCCGTGATTTCTGTCATGGATTGGTACACTCGGATAAGTGCATTTCTCCGAAAGTTCAATTATTGAAGTGATTGAAATTATTATCAATTGGAGCAAAGCGATTCCACTAAGGATAAAATATTCCATAAAGCAGATATCCTAGTTTACGAATTCATCAATTACCATTACGAATTTTTTAATTACCACTGAAAATAAGGATTTCTTGTGCTTTTCCGTCATTTCTATGATTGCCAATAGATTCTAATGATTTCTCTATTTAAAGAAATCACTCGAGCACTCATAATTACCGCATCGATCTTGGGATTGAGCGAGTTCCATTTCCATTTACCGGTAGCATTATAAAAATTATTCAGTTTTGAACCCGGGTGGAAAAATATACGTCTTTAGAAGCTCTTTCGAATATCTTTGGACGAAGTCTTCAAAAGATCTTTATGCCACTCCTGCCTGAAATCGGCTGCGTGGCATAAAATTATGTTCAGGACTTGTTGGGAAATTTCGTGCTGCAAACTCCACACACGTTGAAAACGAAATTGCCCCAGACGTGCTGAAATATACTATTTTGAGTCACCAATAAATGCCATTTCACGCAATGCCATCGTTCTCCTACCTAAATAAGCGATAAACACAAATTGAAAATTTTGCTCACGAGATTATATATACATATTTACAGGTTGCTTAAAACAGTATTGGAAGAAAAACCATCAATTTATAATTTACCTCTTTTTCTTTTTTTTATATGAAAAAAAAAAGAAAAAAAAAGAAAGGTATAGGGAAACTTAATGGTTATGAGTATAGCTCTCAAAGATTTACAATATTGTTTACCTAGTAAACTGTTCTGTTTCGTATAATATTTTTGGGTAATATTGTATTTGGTACGATATTTTTAAATTTTTCATTGAGTGGAAAGATTAATTGGTAAAAAAAAAATTTTAAAACCACTATCCATATGAGAAGGAAGAATGTAGAAAGAAAGAAACTGAAAAATGGAATGTTAATTACATTATTGTGATGGTACAAGATTTGTTAATGTTAATGTTTAATTAGAGATCTTACATCTAACAATATTTTCTTATTTTTTTTTATACCTTTGTGGAGGTTTATAATTTTGTTTTTGTTTTTCAAATTCACAATATCTCGACCTCAGTTTGTCGATTATGGGGCTGTCTGGAATTAGCCACCAATATTTATTTTTAATTCTAGAAAAATCATCAATAATCGTGCTGAGGTATGGCTGTTGAATAATTGTATTGGTTTTTGTTAATATTCCTGTTCGCAGGAATTTTTTTGTTTTTTTTTTAATGCCTGGCTATGTGATAAATTATAGGTATATTGGGTTTGTTTTGGATAATTCCTATTTTATCACAATATGTAACGAACTGAGGTTTCTACTAACCAATATTGATTGCCTTTAAGGCCTCGTTATTGTTATATATAGTTCGATTATTGATTACTTCATTATCGATCTTTTTCATATTGTGATAATAATTTCGAGATATGGAAATAATGTGATTATGAATTCGGGCGATATCTGCTGAATTGTATAGGTCACCATTGCTTACTCTTCTCAAATCATTGGAGTGCCGTACGTAATAAGCGGTTTGATGAGTAATCAATTATTAGGTAGCGAATTATTTCAGTTTTTTTTTTATCTATGAATTTATTATAGAAAAGGTTGCCTAAAGATTTGAAGCGTTTTCTAGCATTTTCAATTTGAATATCTGAATGGTTGGAGCAACGTGCAAGACCTACAACCTATGGAGTCGCATCCTAACGCGTTACCACGGAGCTATCGCACGCAATTGTTATTGGTGGTCAGTGTCCCCCATATAAATGACAACTCCGTTTTTTTACAACTCATAGATTTGACAATGATTAAACAAGTTTACAAAAAAAATTATTATTAAGGCATTGCGCCTGCAGGCTGGGATCACCTCAAGTGTAGATACAAACGTCGTCCTCTTCAACTTTGAAAACAAAGTCATTTATGGGATTGAGTTTTCGGCGTCAGCCGAGTGCAATATATGCCAAAAAGAAGGGGAGAAACGGCTCAAATATCAGCCTCTCCTGTTTGAGCTGCGTCAGTTGAACCGTGGGTTAAGGGTCATCAAGTGGTTATCCTGATCATTAGTTCTCTCGGCGGCATGAGACAGACTTTTGTATCTGCGCTTGAGGTAATCCCAGCCTGCAGGCACAATGCCTTAATATTGACTGGCCAGATGCAGAAGGCTGTCATCCTTGGCTCTCTTCGACTACTTAGGCATCATGATTCCGGACTGCAGTAGAGTTTACCCTCTGGTTGGAGGGGGCACTATCGCAGAGTGATTAGGACTTAAGTGTATCGCTTAGCTTGCTGGGTGGTCGTCGAGGTGATGTCGGAACCCTCGTGGATGATCCAGCGATCTCATTCATGAGCAAACAAAAAAAAAATATCCACTTTTTTGTTTGTAAACTTGATTAATCATTGTCATCTATGAGTTGTAAAAAAACGCAGTTATCATTTATATGGACGATACCGATTACCACCAATAACAATGTCGTGCGATAGCTCCATAGTAACGCGTTAGGGTGCAACTCGGTAGATTGTAGGTTCAAAACCCATTCCGATAGAAAATTTGTAATTCGTGTTTATCGCTTACTTATAGGTAGGAGAACGATGGTATTGAGTAAAATAGGATTTATTAAGTTAAAAAAAGAAACGAGACTCCGTATTGTACATCCTTAATAATAAAAAATTGCCTCTCGAAGAGAAGATATATTCGGAAGATATTAGTCTTTTAAAGATCTTTTTGATGAGCCAAAAAGGTGTTTTGAAGAATTCGTCCAAAGATATTTGAAATAGCTTCCAAAGACAGAAATCAAAGAAAAAAATATTTTATTTTATTTTGCTGATAATTCACGGTGGTTTCACTCACACCTTGATTGGGTAGGTTAGGGATTTTCGGAAATGAACGGTTCCTTAGGATTTCTCAATTAGTATGGGAAATCTCGATTGCCTCCAATTACTAGTAATGTCTGTGATTTGTACCAAATAGTTTCGTTTAAAAACAATCCAAATTACCATAATTGTATTATATATCGGAATTAACGAAGTTTCATTTACGGAATAAGGAATAATCGTTTCTGTAATCGTCATTCCTAGCGTTTTGTTAGTGTAATTTACGGTTATATAACAATTATTTGATCATTCATTATCCTTTGTCTTCATAGACAAATCCGTTTTAGGAATCCAAATTCTGGGACAACTTATTAATTATAAAAATTATATAGCGTTGAAACTGCAAGATAAATTCCGATTTTACACTTATCACTTATTGCTAATCGATTCTGTAATTACCTAATTTTTTAATAATTTCTACCGATTATCGGCTATTATAAGAAACCACTACCAAAAATAGAAATCACTTAATCCCATGATTTTCACGGATTTCTGGAGATTTCTTTCATGTTCTTTCTCGCGAAATCTGAAGCGATCAGCCCCTCGAGAGTTTGAAGAGTCATTCTTAATATAGCATGCCATCACTTTGACCGGCAGGATGTAATTGTTATTTCATTACACTCAGAAAAATAGCGTTTTCTAATCAAATAAAAATCTCCGTTTGAAATTCTTTATATCAAGAAATGAGCCATTAGAAATAAAGTCGTGTACTTGTTGAAAAAAGAGGATTTCATTATGTTAAATAAGCGAGATTAATTTTCAATAAATCAGTTATTTGAATGAAATACAAATTTATTAATCCCTCACGTTCAATACTACTTCACTTTTCACATTTGGATGGATTGAAAATTATGTATGAAATTTACAATTGGAGTTACAATATCTACCTCCCCAGTAGTATTCGTCGGAGTATCTTATCTATCATAACTTCAGAGATATTAAAATTCGCAAAGAGGCATTATATGTTTTCCCTAGATTGGCACGATATACTGATCGGTGTGTGAGGGATTAATGCTGGTGAAGAACAACATTGATTTAGTATAAACAAATCGGCAAGGCGTTTTTTTTTTTTTTTTTTCAAATTGAATGATGATTCTGTTCTGGATTATTTAAATGAACTTATTTAGTTGATCGAATAAATCATCTTTCTGGGTGTATAACATCGTCATAATACGGGAGTGATGAAAGGGAGATCGTTGATGGTTAACGATAAACGATTATAAACGATTGAGCAAAAAAATGAAAACAGTGGTTATAATAAGGAGAAGATAATCGTTCGTTTGGATATTTCATCGGGGCATGGTTGTTTGCCTGTATGTTTCGACCCATGTCAAAAGCCCATCAGGATAATAAAAGATAAACGTTTGTATATCGTGAGTCGTGTAGTGGTTGACGTGCTGCACTCGTTCACGTACATTAATTTCCTTAGTGTCTCCCTGTCAGTTTTTAAAATATACAGATTTTTTATTTCATAAAATGAGATAAAACTACATAATTATTTGTTTAGGTACATCATTCGATAATTATGTTTTGTGATGTGACGATAGGTTCAATTGAAATGAATTATAGGCGAGAAATAATGATTACTTGCAAAAAAATATGCATTATCAATTTTTCCTTTGGTTTGAAAGAATTAACCATTTTAAGCGATAAATTAAAGTGTATAATGTACTCGCTTAATACTTCATTTCATCCTTCACAAAAATCGCTCTTTAGTCTATTAAAAGGACCCGTTACTCTTCCCCTTTCATTGAATGTGTACAAAAACAGGAAAATTCAAAAAAACAAATTAGAGGAAATTCAATTTGAAAAACCTAAAAGAAAAAAAAACTACCCTTTAAAAGGTTTACATATATGTTACTCCTACGGATAGAGACCCAATGCCTGCTGTCGACCCAGGTGGGTAAGTGCTCGTGCCTCTCACATATTTTTTCTTCTTTGAATCTTTTCATTTTTTACGATGAGTTATTAGTAAATATATTTTTGTTGTTAAGCCTGTTGTAATAGGTATTAATTAGTAATGTAGTGACTAGCATAGAGACGCACCCTATCGAGCGACATTCATGGGCTCAATCTTTTTTCAATCTTTTAGAGCGAAATTTATGAATTTTTCCAGATATACCCTTTTATCGTTTCCATAAGCATTCAGAGAATTTTTGGTACCCTTTGGAAGAGGGAAAAAGAAAGTAGTGTGGAATAAAATTTATTCAATTCTTTTATAATTGAAGTAGATTTCAACTTGGATCAAGTAGTTTTTATCGCTTGATTCAAGTAGGAAGAATGTGATCCTATTGATCCTATTGAGTTTTTAATTCCTTTGTATTATGAGATTTTCAAAAATTGTGATCAATTAGAACGTGTACTCAAAGCAAATTTCATACGAAACTTGCTATTGTTCTTAAATATACTCAATTTGAATTACTAAAATTCACTAGAAATATCGAATTCTCAACTTATATTAATTCTTCTGAATCTTCTTCTGAATTCTTCTTCCGAATCAAATTGAGAATATCGACTTGACTCAATTGAATTTCTGATCTGATTCAAGTTGACTAATTACACGGATCTGGATTCTCAATATGATTATTAGCTGGAAGCAAGTCTAAAATTGACATTGATTTAAGTAAATGGATTGTTCCAATCCAATTGTTTAGCTTGATTCGAGTCGATTGTTGGGTATAATTGAAATGGAATTAAGTAAAAAAATTGAATTGATTCGAATCAACTGAATCAATCAAATTAAATAAATGCATCAAGTCACATTAAATTTTGACGTGATTGATATAATAGGCTTGATATTTAGGCTTGAATTAAATTGATTGTTGGGCTTAATTGAAATCAATTTGAGTGGATCTAAAAATTGCCGTGTATCAAGTCACAAAATTGAGTTTTGCATCGGGTGACAATATCGAATTGATTCAAAATACATTTTGACTTGATATTCAAGTAGATTTTCAATTTCAGAAGTATTTTCTGACCAAGTGTGCATTTATAATCACCTGATTTTGTTTGCGTAGGGCTTGAAAAGTGAGGGAAAGCCGAGCGAAGCGAGGTTAGATTCGCACTTTTCACCTCCTAGGGGAATAAAATCGTGTTTTTTTAAACTTTTGAATCAGGACAACATTTCGTCAGTGGGAACACAATAGGAGAGTTTTCTTTAAATCTGTTACTACTTGAGTTATATTAATGAATTCGTTAAATCAACATAAAAATTTCTCTGGGTGCCCATTTGGGCTGTTCAATCACGTATCCCATTTTAGCGTGATCACTTAATTAATAACTAAGTTAAGTAACTTCTAACCAAGTAGTGTTTTCGCATGCTGTTGAATGGCGCTTCTGCGCGCTTCAATGACGTCTCCGATTGTGTTGGTAGTTGATCACCGTATGCGCGCCCTCTACAGTATAACATACATAACTTTATACATTTAACAACAAATATACATAGCTTACCATTAATTTAACAACTATACTCGTCAGCCCAAAGTTCTTATAAGTAGCCGCCATGTGTCCAATAAGAATTCGAAAACTTTCAATCTTCTTCACGTAATTCAATTGTTTTTGTCACTACTTTGGTGGGTAAACAGTGCCAAGGATTTCCATGAATTTGAGGAACTTTCAATGGAAATCGTGAATATAAACAATGGGAAAGGCCTATCTCTGGCGAATCATTCCAATTTCGATGATTCACTTTACATATGTAAATATTATATATCTACTGTAAAAATGGTTTTGAGTATCGATTCATCGAGTTTAGATTTTTCGTTAACGCACCCAAACTCTCTCCAAGACATTGTTATCATTTTCTTTCACTGCTCACACGTTGAAGAATAATTTGTACGATTCTAATTCAAGTCCAGGTTTGAAGGCCATCAGGGTGAGAATTAATGCGTGGGATTTTGTAGGTCCACGAGGCAGATGCGTGTCTGGTGCTTGCTAACAAGTACTGCCAAGATCCCGATGCTGAAGATGCAGCGAACATTATGCGCGTCATCTCCATTAAAAATTATTCGGATGATATACGCGTTATCATTCAGTTAATGCAATATCACAACAAGGTTAGTTTTCATCAGTTTATTTCTGAATATCCCCCGAAAAAAAATTCATTCCAAAAGATTTTATGCTCGAATTAAGACTTTTTATAAATCCATTTGATAGTAGTAAAAACAATCTAATTCAATAATTCAGAGTTAGAACTACAAAACTTTACAAAAACAATATATATTTGATGAAAATAATGGTAGCACGTCGACTTGAATTGAGTAGGCCGGACGCTTGAATGAAGTTCGAGGGCATCTTTTGGTACCTGGTAGTAAACTAAGCTATATACTCAATTAAAATTAATAAAATCTATATCAAATGAGTAGACTCATCTAGCAACGAAAAACTCAAATTAAGATCTCTGTACAGCGTTGTCTTAAATTCAGTAAAGATATTCACTTAAGCAGAAGCTGACTTGCATCACGTCGATCATTATTACTTGATCTTATAATTTTTACTTTATCGGAATCGATGTAATAAAGTTTAAATTAATAAATTCAAATTGATGCTTCACTTAATTAAAGAAGATGCTCTACTTAAAAATAATTTTTGGTCTCAGTAAAATAATATTCCTTTTACTTGAATCGAGTAGGAAATATTTCTCGTTTCAGTAGAAAGTATCCTTGAGTCAAGTCAATTATAATTTGATGAATTGAATTATATTTGCAATCGGATTCAAGAAGGAAGACAAATATATTTGATTTCTCACTTATTCAACTTAAGGATATTCGAGCAAGGTAAACGGCCTCAGAAAAATGCAGCCAATTTTTCAATTTTTTTTTTCGGCATACCGATGAATTTTTCGCCAAGCTGTGTGCAAAGTTTTCAAGTACTGAAGAGAATAGTTTATTTATTGTGAGCTTTTGAAAAATCCGTCATTTAACCCGTGTTTTTATGGGACTTATAGAAAAAAAAAATTAAACCCAATGAAAAAATGCAGCCAAGTTAATGAAATTTTGCACACATATATAGAATGTGATCAATTAATTTTTGAGCTAAAAATTTTGTAACCTAGGAGAATGGTTCATTAATAATAATGGAAAAAGTATTGAAAAATTAAACTTCAGCGGGCGCAACTGGAACGAGCAGTAATGTCGCAAGTTGTTAGCGCGGTATTTTTTAAACGACTGCTAAGGGAAAGATAGCCGTTCAGGGATTAGAATATTTTTAGATTCTGGATAATCAAGAAAAAAAAAGAAATATCAGAAAATTTGTAACTGGTACAAGAAAGAAGATGAAATTTTTAATGCTTATAGCAGCCCTTATTAATTTTTTGCGAAGCACTGAACTCTACGATTCCCACCCACTTTTCCCAGCAGATACATTCTCTTTATTTTCATCCTGATTCGTCCACTCAATTATCTGCTGTTCATGAGATACCGAATTTTCCAATATTTGTTGGTTAGTGTAGTTTTGTATTTAACGTTCTGTCACGTGTTTGCCTTTCCAATAATACATTTGTAATAACTTCAAAACTTTTAGAGGTTAATCCTATTATAAAAAAAAGCATGGCACTATGAAGTTAGCAGTACAAGGTCGCCATGTTCAATATGAATAGCGCCATATTGGATTAAAAAATTGAAAGTTACAACTTCACATAGGTCATCTATCATGAATGTGTACATACTTGCATGTAGCGAAATTTGATGGCGACCGTTGGAAATATAACGTAAACATTTTTTCATGAAATGGGTGAACGTACATTTTTCACTTCCGCAATACGATCTTTTTCTTTGATGGCCCTTAATCGGACAACACGTTCACAGAATCAGTGAGAAGAAAAATCCAAAAATGGCTGAAGAATCCGAAATTCGAGATCTCACATCGAATGAAGAATGAAGAATTATAAAAAAAAAAAAGCATGGCAGTGTGAAGTTAGCTCGACAAAGTACATCGTTGTCGCCATATTAAATTCCAAACTCCAAACTAACTCCACATCAGTCCCTCGATCATTTGGTTTGGACGATTTTTCAATGAAAGCGAAGCTGCATAATGTGCGCGGAAATATTCAAAATGCAAAATAAGAGAAAAAATTAGAAATGGAAAATGAAATACGAAAAATAAAAAAAAGAAAATACTGAATCAATAATCCAAGTTAGAAATTCAAAATTCAAAATTTCAAATGCAAAAACGAAATTCAAATGATTTTTTCTCCCCGGCGGGAGCAAAGTACTCACTTCCCTTCCGCTACGCGGGAGGGAATTGCGACTTTACTCCTACGCCGGGGAGAAAAATCATGTTCTCACCACGGAAAGTAAAA
>JAPYZM010002833.1:0-12727 GCA_030522845.1 Psyttalia concolor
GTCAGTGCGTTCATTGGGTGAATTGCAAATAGCTACTTATACTTTGACCTTCATGAGGGAGGTACGGAAGCCAACGTCAACTTGGCGAGATTTTTTCACCAAATTTTTTTGTGATTTTTTTGTAGTATTTCTATTGCGATCGATAGCTCGAGCCCAGTTCGAGATCCCATAAAGACGGGAGTAAAATTCCACCGTCCCTTTTTAAGTTTAAAAAAAAAATAAAGGTGAATTTTTTTTGACCGACGTCGGTGGCCGACGCGGCTAGGTGCGAGCCTAGTGTGCGGAAGGTTGCGAGTTCGATCCCGGCTACCGGTGATTTTTTCTCAATACCTGAGGTCCCGGCGAGCGGGAGGTTGCTATTAGCAGTAGCCGCCTGTACCGACATGGGTGTTCTGTGGTTTTCCCATGTTTTATCATACGAATGTGGTGCAGTGTAGAATCCACAGTCGCATGCATAGGGAATAGATGCCCATATATCCTCCAAAGGATCGAAGGCTATCAAGATAATAAAAAAAAAAAAAGGTGAATTTTGCATTTTTTTGTTCACGCTCCCGGGTGCATGCATCATACGATCGGAGTAATCGAGGTCGTAATCGATAGATCATGACTCAGTCAACATCTGATTAACACGGGAGCAAGTTCTCCCACTACCCGCGGAGTTTTTTTTAAAGGAAGGGTTTCAATGAGAATATTTACCCCTTTTTCCGTGAAATACACTCACATATTTCGTTCACACTCGCGGGCGAAAGCGTAGAGCGATCGAAGTTTTTTTCATTGCGATCGATAGGTATCCCCCAGGTCGAGATTCCATGATAACGCGAGTGACATCCTCACGCCCCTTTTTGAGTTTTACAAAAAATATAGGTGATTTTGAGATTTTTTTCGTTCACCGTCCCGGGTGTATGTGTTGCGCGATAGAGGGGATTAAGATGATGACTGATAGACAGTCACTTCGTCAACATCTAATAAAAATGGGAGTTAATTCCCCTATTCCCCTTCGAGTTCTTTAAAACAAAGTGTTTCACAATTAATAGCAATCTTTTTATGCGTGCATATAAAAGTTGAATTCTTCGTTTATGCTTCTGGACGAACACATTATGCGATCGATGCAAATGTAATCGTGATTTTCAATCACGATTACATTCATAAAAAATTGTGATTTTCAATCACGATTTTTTATGAATTTTTATAGGTTATCCCAAATTTAGTTTGTTTCAACGTTCTCGCCTGATAGAAATTGTTAACTAACCATACGATTAGCATGAAAATTCGGAGAAACGAACTCCGCGGCGAGGCAAACGATTAGAGATATTGAATTGATTGACTTTGTCATTACTATCCGAGTTGTTTTGCAAATTACGGTGTTTAGACAACTTTCAGTGTAAATTGTTTGTTATTGAAGATACAGTTCCGAGTTCTGATAACTTTTTCTAGATAGCGCTGAGCTTAACATTTTTTGTCCGATGAATTTTTCCATAATTCCAGTTTTTAACGAGCAATTGTCAATGATATACTTTTTAATATACATTTTTTAAATTCATACCAAGTGTTTCAACGTCTAATTGTTAACAAAAAATTTGAAATGTTTAAAGACCGATTTATATCGAAGAGTTAAAAGCCCCGCCTAGGCTCCAAAAAGAATTTCGTGAAAATTGTTATCCGTTAATTTTTTATGAATTTTTATAGGTCATCACAGATCTAATTTGTTTAGGAGCTTTTTCCTGACCGTAATTGTTGACTGATCATACAATTGAAATGAAAATTTGCAGAAAGGAACTGCGCGGAGAGACAATCGATTAGAGATCTATAATTGTTTAACTTTGTTAGTAGTATCCGAGTTATGTTGCACATTACGGATCAAATTTTAAATTCCAGATCTCAGATGTCAAAATTAATACAATAACTCCCGATAAGGGAGTTATTGCATTCACTCCGAAAATGAAAATTGCTAATTTCCTGAAATGTCCTTGCGTTGTGAAATTTCCTGAATGAATGGAGAGGGGGAGGGGCGGAGGAGGATGAAATGCTAAGGAGGGGGGGGGGGGCAGAGGAGACTGAAGGACGGTTTCAGATCATGGCGAGGATGAGGAAGAAGAGGGGATATAAGAATTTCAAAAAACTAACTTAGAATGCTCAGAATGCTAAACCTAAAAAGAGCGGCGGAAAGGAGAAGAGGATGAAGGCGGCAACTGGGGATAGAGGGGATGACCTCAGGAAGGGTGTGTTGGAAGGTAGGTAAGTAGGTAGGTGGAGCGACGAGGGGGGGAGGCATTCGGGAATTTCCAAAAAACATGTTGAAACTCTGGGAATTCCATACCTAATGACGGGAGGAAGGAAGAGGATGAAGGGGGCTCAAAGGTTCAGGGAGGAAGTAGGAAAAAGGAAAAGGAGAACGGTAGGGGGAGCAAAAAGAAGGAAAGGGAGAGTTTGAAAATCTTAAATTTCAACTTTCTAAATTTCCCGGAACCAATCGTGTTGAGAATTGGTCAGGAAGTTAGTAGTCCAACACAACAACAATCAGAGCGAGCGTAGCGAGCGATCAACAACCCCGACCAATTATTAATTATTTATTTCATTTATTTATTTGTTTCCGTTTCCATTGGTTTTCCAGTGTTCCAATGCTACACAATTCGACATAATTCCATTATCAACGGATCGCTGCCGATTCAATTATTTCATTTTTATCTTGTTTATCTCAATGGTTGTTGCAGCTTTCCTACGGGTATTCTATACTGTGTCATGATATCAGATAGCAATGTTGTTGTTCTTTCAAAATTATCGCGTGATAATTCACTAGCTCGTGGTTGGTGCATGTTTAATATAACGCGGTAAAACCCTATTCTGTACCTCTGCTTGATTCGTCAATAATGGGCACCTGGGTACCTGGTGTAGTGAAATGAGTTCGGTGCTGAAGATTCTGCAGCTATGTGGAAGACTTTATGGTTGTAGCCCTTCGCTATGATGAATTTTATTACTCACAATGCAAGATATAATGGCAAATGGTGTGCCAGTACTTGGCCGAGTTGTATCAACCTTTGAGTTGGGAATGCATGAGAGATGATGGACTATGAAATTCGCGGAGTTTACATTCATCACACCCGAGTTCTTCTGAATAGACCTGTTCGGCTTAGAACACTCATCTTTTTTTCTTTACTGTAAACATAGTTTTTGAAGGAATTAGTAATTAGTAGGTGAAAATTTTATTTCGAGTTTATTTCAATTTCCATTGATTTCTTTTTTTTACGATTCAATAACACGCAGTTCGTTAGAATTCAATTCATAACGGACAGCTAATGATTCAATTGATACATTCTTATCTTATTTATTTCAATGACAGTTGTAGCTTCCCCATTGGTATTCTATCTTCTATTATGACATCATACAACAATGTTTTTGTGTTTTTTGCTGATGTATCACATGATAATTCATTAATTTGTGTTTCACGTATATTTAATATAACGCGCTGAAATTCTATTTTCTACATCTACTTGATTTCTCAACAATTGGTTAGTACCTCAGATATCAAACACCAGTCTTGAAAATATACCCAATACTATAAAAAAATTGCATCATTACTCACGACATACTCATGTATGACCCTAATAATTAAAAATTTCATATTATCCCCTAATAGGCTAATCGCGTAAAGTGATTTTAGTAACAGAATAATCTAGAGTATCATATAGTCTCTAAAAATAGGTTATTTTGCTAAATGTACCGAGATTGTTTCTTCGCTCGATATATCCGAAAATTTGGTACTCCAATCTCCCACAAGGCGATAAAAGCTATCTCGCATTATTTTGTTGATATATCGCTCTTTGAACTAGACGTTCATTTGTTGCTCTTGACATCCCCTCTTTTTCACCCGTTTTTCCATGGCTTTGTTTTACAAGTCCCCACCAACTCCAGTACACCTTAACTAAACCAATTCCTGAAGAAACCAGGTGATACGAGCAAAACTTCACAATTCAGTGACGACAATAACGGGTCGCCCACACCCTACCTACCTCAGTGGTCGTCATGATGATTCTCTATATCGACACAGAAGTACCTTTTTGAACGCCTGCCTGAAGACTTTATTAAAAATAGTATAGAAAATCGGATTAATCATGGAACTTGCATAACCCAACCACGTGACAAGATCAAATATCTTCTTGTCAATCTGTTTTTCACAATCTGGGCACACTGCTGGTATGAGGTTGAGAACGAAAAACGGTGACCAAAGTATCACAAATGTGAAGAATATAACACCGAGTACTTTGGTCGCTTTTTGTTCAAGTCTTATAATCCTACCATGTCTCGAACTATTTCTGGATATAACACTGCTTGTCCGTGAATGATGGGCTCGCACGCTGCTGGTGTATCTCAATAAACAGGGAGACGAGGCATCTCTCTTTGATAATGTTGTTGAAGTTGTTTGGGCCCTCAGTGTCGCTGCTCGACGAAGTTCACCGGGTCGCGAAGGAGTTCGTACAGCTCTTGTGCTACCTAGAATCGAATTAAACCGCTACATCTTTAAGTGCTCATACGACAAGTATTATTCACTTACCTATCATCGAGCCCTTCCTTCCAGTTCTCCACGTCACAACGGAATTTGCGGTCTCAAAAGTCCTAGACTCGCTTCTCGGATTCCGGGGCAGCGGAATTTCTGAAGTCTTATTGATTGACTTGAAATTATCACCGGAGATGATCATAACTTCCTTTCCACTCTGAGAGAATGGCTTCTTCGAGGACTCTCCGAAGTATGGACACGTACATCTGGTGGGAAGAGATATATCTCTCCTGTCCACGCTTTTTGGGTTCTCCCGAAATGCCTCTGTACTCGCGACATTCTTTGAGAGTAATGGCGGTACCCTTAACAACTCGTTCGAGTCGAAACTGAGAGTCCGCTTCCGAAATTGCTTGGGCGAATCCATCATAACTCTTTGAAGATATGCTTCGTTATAAGTATATGCGCGTCTCCGTGGTCGACAGGGCATTGGTTGGTGAGTCTCATCCTGGGATGTTGCTAAACTAATCTTTGATCCGGCATCACTGCTGCCTACGCTCCCACCTCTCCTGGAATATTATTCAAATAAGTGATCAGAAAGATATTTCTTTTGAGAGGAATCGATGAATCTTTTCAGATTGATGGCTTGAGAGCAGACGAATAGAGCTTCGGATGTACCTCCAAGTAATGAAGGATTTTTCGAAGTGAAAACCTTTAGTAAAAAAAAAAGTTCATCGAGCTGTTACAGCAGTTCGGTCCTATTGGCCTTTCCCCCGACCAATTCTCTGAAAAAACCTCGGCCTCTAGCATTACCCGATTAAAAATTTTCTTAGGTAATCTCTGCAGTCATATAACGACAAATCTCTTTTCACGATCAAATTAGTGTATTATAAAATCCGCTCAGAAAATTCATTCTTTCGTTGTTCATCAGAAAAATTAATTGACCTTCCGTGTGATTCAACCCTCCCTTTTAATTAAAAATATCCATGGCTTCTCGTGGTTGATATTTTTCTGAATAAATTCACTCACAGTTGAGTTGAATCCCTCCGCTGAAAATACAATGACAATGACCTATAAGAATATATGATTTTTTAAAGATAATGTTCGAGGGAAGCAACGAGAGACGAGAAGTGATGGATAGTGAATGCTCTACTTTAACAAATCCAATCCTCTCACTTCTCTTCCCTCGGTGTTTCATATCGCGGAATATGCCCGCAGAACGTACTTCGCACATACTCATCCAACGCTTTAGAACAATTCATCTAATCCTACTTTAGCCGCTGGGGGTGGAGTAATACACGAGTAAGAAAGTACTTGGCAAATGTTCGTGGTATTCCGAGACTGGCAAATACGCGAATAACTTGATGGTGTTTAATGCCTTTTAATGGTACAATTAATTTTCCACTTTTTCCCCTTCATTCATTCTCTCCGGAAATGTATTGCAGTGGGAATTTTTATTCTATCCCTGACAATCGAAGTGGAAATGCTACCGACTGTACTATCCCTTTTCCCAGTGCATGTAGCCCATGTCTAATATTCTCAGAAGCCACATTAACACAAAGGGAAACGATTCGCTATAGCTAATCTGTGTAAATGAAAGATCTATTTCCACAACAGCCAGACTAAGGGAAAAGGTCAATTTTAAAAATTTCTGAATGCTAGTTAGATTTCTCACCCAGCTCGAAAACTGGAACGCAACTGAGTGGATAGTTCGTACTCCTGCTGCTGTGTGATTGATCTTGATGTGCCAATCGATGGCTGACCCAGGCCAAATGGTGCACCACCTTCCAGACCCCTCGATAGTTTGAGCATTTCGGCTCCGAATGCACGTAAGGCTGCCATTGCCGATGGCGGTGGTTCACTTTCTGGTAACCAAAGATCATGAGTATCTAAAGTCGTTGGCTCAGTGTCAGTTGATGCTGCAGATGTGTGCTGTGGTATTTCACTACTTGCCCCATTTTCTCTATTTCCCAACAGCCGTCGCCACGTACCTTGTCGATCGAACTCTGCAACTCGAAAATGTCACATTGTTTGCACTCTTTTCACCTTGTTATTTTGTCGTCAGGTGAAATTATTTCTTATCATTCTGTATGTACGAATTGCACAACCAATTTATGATTATTTTTTTTATTTCATGTTTTTTTTGTTGGGCTTACCTTTTGGTCCTGTCCCACTCAGACTCTCGTGCTGTTCCGCCAATAAGCGCACTGTAAGTGCGTATGTCAGTAGCATAACACCAAGGGGGATGTAGAAGCATATGATGCTACCAATTAGCTTATAGAGTGGATCGGGTATTTGACAATCACCATCGACCAGTACAGATGCGTCATCCTGAAGCATAAATTATTTGTTTTCCGTTACCTGGGAACCACCCACACACTATTTGCATTACAGTGGATCAATATTTCAGGGGAATAATTTGTTTTCGTTAAAGAAAACTCCTTGACACAAATATTCAAATGGAAATTTGAATGATTGAGGAGAGACTGGTGGAGTTTAACTATATCTGTTAGGTGGAAATGAAAGCTTTGTTTTAATGTATGCGGATTTTTTTGCGGATGGTTACAGAACGCCTGAGCAGTGCCCAAGCGTTGTTTCTCTTCTCGCTGAGAGTTACAACCCACATGTGAGATATGGTGCTGCAATGGCACTTGGAATAGCCTGTGCTGGTACAGGTTTGAAGGAAGCCATTGCATTGCTAGATCCCATGGCCAACGATCCAGTTAATTTTGTTAGACAAGGCGCCCTCATTGCATCTGCTATGATCCTCATCCAGCAGACTGAGTCTACTTGTCCGAGAATCAAAGAGTTCAGGGCTCTCTATGCCAAAGTGGTAATCGATAAACATGAGGACGTCATGGCAAAGTTTGGGGCCATCCTTGCTCAGGGTATTATCGATGCTGGTGAGTTTGATTATGATAATCTATGTTCATACATTGCAATGCAAAGTATTACATTTAAAGAAAAATTGAATTAAAATTTTTTGTGGATCCCTCAACGTTTCAGACAGGGTTCCTTTGAAGGGGTCATTTTTATTCCATCAAAATGTCTGTGTGTAAACCGTAAAATAAGAATAGCAGAGTCTAAGGATGTTTTGCCGAGGTTGTGAACCGAAGCTCTCGTTAGATCGTGGTAGTACATTTCAAGTCGAACTTGACTTGACAAGATGCATACAGTATGAAACTCCGGTAAATCAAGAATTCTTTAATAGAATTTCACTTTGATTTGCACAGTTGAAGTATTTTCTTCTGAATTAATTGTGAATCTCGGTCAAGGATTATCAGGTGTCAATTAGAAACTTACTCTCTCAAAAGTTTCGGTACTAAAACCCGATCCAACACCAACAAGTTCCTAAGCCTTTTTAATGTTTCAACCCAAAACTGTAGTCCAACCATAAAATAGAATTATAACTGTACCTGTTTTACTTTGCGAGACTCAAGCAGTACGAAAATTCGAAAAATAAAATGTCATGTAATACCTTAGCTGCATTATTGGTACTACACCGAGTAATGAGATACTCTCGCTCTCATGCGTTACTTTCGTCACGCAAGCTTGCACCATAGTTGACATTCTGGGTAAAGTGTGTATGAAAGAGTGTAACTATAAAATACTTGTTATAGGAATACTGAAAAATGTAAAGTCTGAAACGATCACCGATGATTGATGGACCATAGTAAAAGCCCTCGGCATCAGAAGGGGGTGGGGAAAATTGAACGGCCGCCAAGTTTACAAGAATCCCCTCATTGACTGCTTATTGGTGATTCCATTCAAAGCAATTAACTTATATATATCATCTTTTTCAACAGGTGGACGTAACGTCACTGTCTCCCTACAGTCTCGAACTGGTCATACAAATATGTTGGCCGTTGTCGGAGCGCTCGTATTTACCCAATACTGGTATTGGTTTCCACTAGCTCACTGTCTTGCTCTAGCATTTACCCCAACTTGCTTGATAGGCCTCAATGCTCAACTCAAAATGCCCAAACTTGAGATCCGCTCTAATGCACGTCCAAGCGTTTATGCATATCCAGCACCTCTTGAGGAAAAAAAACGGGAGGAACGTGAAAAGGTTACAACAGCAGTATTGAGTATCGCTGCTAGGGCAAGGAGACGTGAATCAGAGAGACGTGCACGTCACTCACATGAATTAATGGAAGTGGTAAGTTGATGAAATTTATCATCCAGTTCCGTCTTGAGAGAAATGTGTGAAAAATGAATGAATGAAATTTACGTGCCGGCTTGATGATACTGTAGTCGTATTACATATAATTTTTCTTCTACACAGCCACCTCATGAACTCCGTTGTTTTTCTTCTTTGAAAGCCATTCATTCTCAACGAAATTATATTTGAAATGTATTTTAGGATCCACCAACCGTAGAGGCGAAAGAATCGAGTGAAATTAAAGAGCCAGCGATAACTTCATCCTCTGTCAAAGAGAAAGACGATAAGAAAAAGGAGAAAGATGAAAAAGAGAAGAAAGACGATAAGGAGAACAAAGAGATAAAAGACAAGGACAAGAAGAGTAAAGACGATGAAAAAGAGAAGAGAGAGCCAGAACCGAGCTTTGAAATTCTCCAGAATCCGGCTAGGATTCTTCGTCAGCAGCTCAAAGTTATTCAGCTTGTGGAAGGTAGTCAGTATGCTCCAGTGAAGGATATTCAAATTGGAGGAATTGTCATGTTAAAACATATCAAGCCAGACACTGAGGAAGAGCTTGTGGAGCCCGTCGCTGGTATGTTGCTTTTTCACTTTTACTGGTTTTTTTGTCATATTCAGGTTTAAGTGATAGTAATGCTTGGTTGTTCTTTTTTATCTTAGCATTTGGACCGAAGCCCGATGAGGAAAAGGAAGCCGAGCCACCAGAACCATTCGAATATACTGAGGAGTAACTCTTTGAGAACTCTTACCGTTGAACAATTATGTAATTCGTTTTTCTACGAACTTATCACCACAAGAGGCTTTGAATCACTTCTTTTTTCTATGTAAAAGCTGAATAAACAGTCTAATTGAGAGCGTCTAAACTACTTCGTTGGTCCCTGTTGTGTGAAAGATTGCGACAGTCCTTTTAGATATAAACAATGAATTGCGCAGTTGTCGCTAGGTTGCAATTTATGCGTTTCATATTAGAAATGTTCATCATGCAAAGGAGTAGCAGACAAAACACAAATGAATGTGTAATATTCTGAAGGGAAGTAAAACATGAAGATTATCTTCTAGCACTCCGTATTTTATTATTGGAAGCACCAGAGGAATTCTTGACTAAAACGTGATGAATTTTTCAGTAGTTTTTTCTCCAATTAAGGAGTTTAATATTCTTCGGAATAAGATTACTGTGTATATAATATGATATGGGTCAGGCAAATGAATACATGCCTTCGAGTACATGAGACTGAGTGGAAGGCTCATGGCTATGCTGAGCAACCAGACAAAAACAATCTTGAGAGTCACACGTTTCCGGGTTTTGTTTCGTCCAAATTTCATTGGATAACGTAGGCTCAAGTATCTGTCCACACTTATTGTGCATAAGTGCATTATGCTTGCAGTGCAGAATAGGACGTCCAGGCAGATCCAGGCGAGACAGTACATCGGGGGCAGCGGGAAATAACCTGTTATGAAACATAATAAAGCGTTATTATTTCATCATCTTTCTAGAGATAGAGTAACATTTTGCCTATTTGTAATATGTCCATGGAACCGAAAACTCAAGCTGGGCAAAATAATATTTGAAATTTTTATGGTTTTGCTATTTCGAAAGTTCAGTTTTGAAACGTCATAAATTGAAACTATTCATAAGCGTTCAAGTCTATAAATTATTATTTGATATATTTAAAAAATTCACCGTATGTCGAAGCAAATCTTGCCTCAAAATTTGTGTTTTTTTTTTTAAATTACTCATATTGCAAAGAAGAGAAGCAATAATTTAATTTCAATTTTAAAAAATGTTTAATACAGTACACATCATTCTATTTTAATGAAAAATTGGTAGTAATGACTTAGACTATAATTCCGATGACCGAAATAACTCAGATTTCCCTTCCCAACTAGACCACTAAATTGACCCTAGCCAATTATTCCACTCGACTGCCATTAAGTAGAAACGAGAAACTATTTAATGATATGTAATTGGCAAAATAATCGATGCTAGTCACGAAAGCTCTTGTCGCCGCGTGCGTAGCAATTCTGAGAGCCCCAATCGCCGACGATCCTCCGAATTTCACTGCAAGATTAAATTGTGAAAGTCATCGCATCATTTCGAATATTATGCATTTCGATAAAGATTTTTGCTTGCGAGTGGACATCTTCTAATTGTTCAAATTTGAGTTTTAAAATTTTATATTTATATCGATTTATTTTTTTTTATTTATTGAGTTAAACATTCCAATCATTCGCTTTATTCTTCTAAAAGAATTACATAAATATACCTGTTACGTAAAATAGCGATTCATTGAAATCTACATAATGATTAGCCTACCTAACGCCGTTAACTCAATTAATTTCTGTTCGTTTTTTTTCTATCAAATTTCGATTATTTTATGAAAATTCGAAAATTTTTGGAAATTTAGGGAATAATGACTTAATAGTACATTTTCCTCCCTGGCGCCCGAACATCCACGATCTAACCGAACGGAGTAAGGAAAAATATTAATACGTCACTCGGCGATAAATGTATTATCTGACTCATGTGATTATAATCCTCGCCTTCGGCTCGAATTATAAAGCCGCATTCGCCGGATAATACTTTCATCGCCTGGTGACATAATGCACTAATTGATATGATTGCAGGGAAGTGTTTTTGGGCTCGTGGGATTCTATCGCTCGGCTTTTGCTCATGCTATAAACTTCGAACGAGTTTAAAAATAGTATATTGTTGGATGGGCGATATGGGGTTTTTTGCTCGCGTGGTGTTTGGCAAACCGAGCCGAAGGCGAGGTGGCCAACTACGCGAGGAAAAAACCCCACAAGGTAGGGTCCGGCATGATATTTTGCCGTAGTACTTTTAGAGTTTTCGAGTTTTGGGACGTATGTAATACCAATTCCCGGGCAAGAAAGGTCTAGAAGTAGTACCGCAAAATATTGTTCGTAACTCGTGAAAAAAGTGGTTTTTGACTCATGGGATTATATGCCTCGCCTTTGACTCGGGATATAAACGTCCCACTCGCCAAAAACCATTTTTTTTCACTTGTTACGAAATATGCTATTTCAATCACGCGACGCGAAGCGGAGAGTGGCTGAAAAGTTACTTGTCTTTGTCTTCTATCGTCTAAAATGGAATATATATCATGGTAAACTTCTTAACAAATTTCAACTTAATATTTCTATTCATTCAGGAAAGAGAGCGCCTGACTAGGCGGGACGTGCCAAGCTTTGGAAACTGGACCAAGCTCGGTACAGTCTTGGTTTAACAAGCCCTGGTCACGAAGATTGAGCCCTGTTTGTCCTGGTAGTCGCACCCGTGTACTGGCAAGCTTGAACTCCGTATCCTTGAGTACAGAGTCGCACCAGTTCAGACCCCGGACTGGTATCCAAGGCTCGGGGTTACTAGGCCTGGATCAACCTTATCCACGACAGGTGGCTAAGCCTTTGAAAAGTCCTGGCTTGGAACTTCTACTGAAACTTGATAACTGGTTTGGATCAGCCTGCGTATGGAAAAGCAGTGCCGAGCATTGATAATCGGCCAGAACTTGGTCCACGCCCGGCTTGACAACAGAGCTTGGATCAGGGCTAACCCAAGTTCGACATTAAGCAGAAGCTACCGAAGGGTCAGCCAGATCTAATCCAAACTTTGTCGCCAATCAGTAGCTATAATCGGAAAAGATGGGACAAATTAAAAAAGTAATCAAGCATACAATCATTGTTATTGATAATAAAGAAAGTGAAATAGTGATGCCGATATTAATTACAAAAAGAATTTCCAACGGTATATTCTTAATGGCACATGGCACGCAAAGGGTAGGAGAAGGGGGGGGGGGATGGTGCATTGTAGACCATTTAGCATTATTTTCAAGTCAAATTAGAAATACACAAAATTTAATGATTTCAATGCTTCCATTTCGAAGATTAGTCCAGTCATTTTAGGTTTTCTACAGGAAGTAGGGTTTCAGGGGATGAAAATTATACCAATCGATAGATTGGAATTGCATTATGAACATATCCAAACGTATATGTTCACTTTTATCCGGAAAATTTATAATTAATTAAAAACAATCCCAGTTTTGCCACAACCAGGCTTTGACTTC
>JAPYZM010002834.1:0-12727 GCA_030522845.1 Psyttalia concolor
AAACGGCAGCGCTCTGAGGTCAGCGTCACCGTTGCGTAGCGCGCCTCAAAAATTCACTGCCTGTGTGGCATAAAAGAGTGGGGGAACGACAGTGTGCTTGCTTCAGCGGCACCGTTGCGTAGCGCGCCTCGACAATTCCCCGTCAGTGTAGAGTAAAAGGGAGGGGGAACGACTGTGTGCTAGCCTTAGTGTCACCGTTGCGTAGCACCTTCAATAATTCACTCTCAATATTAATAATATAGGCGACAAGAGGAAGACAGAAAAAGGAAAAGAGACATCGACACTTCCGTTGCATCTCAAGCGTCACACTTTTTCGTGACGATTTTTTAATTCACTACCCCCGCTAAAGAAGTTTCACTTCAAAAATTGAAAATTCTTTTGACAAAAATTCAGGCCAGGAGTTGAGAAATCGACATTGAGCCGGTCTCGACCCGCCATTTCTCATCTCCCGGCGTGACGGGCAATATAAAGCTCAGGAAAATTGAATAATAATTTCATAAAAACCTTATCAGGTGATGATGCGGCCACGTGGGGTGGAGGGTGTGGAGGTGGCCGTGGGTACTGGCGAGGCGCGATCAGACGCGAAATTGTCAGCGTCTGGCCCTCCCGGCACGCGATAACGCCTGGACTCGTTGCGTTCAGCCTGACGAGTCGTTAGCGATACACGCCCTGCTCAACTTGACGCATCAGTCTGTCTACGTCAGCATTTTATCATCTAGTTTGGTTCTCACCGGTTGCGGCGAATCGGTAAATCTGGAAAAATATCGAGAAGGCGTCGATAAATATTCATTAAATTTTTTTAACTGTCTGAGAATTATTTAGTTAACATTCACTCGACATTGTTAGCCGATAATTGAAAGTCAGCGACAGTGGGAGTTTTTCGGGGGTGAGAAATGAGGGGTCAGCGGGGGTCAGTGAGATATTCGCCATTATTAAAACTTTTTCTTCTCTGTGACTCATCGCCGAGGGCTCGAGTGCTTTATCAGGCTTATTACTGGTACAATAGAGAACTCCTTGATTTCCACCCGGAAACAAAGTGGAGTGTCTCATAGGAAGAGATGTATCCCATCCCATATTTAACTCAGCCAAATCCCGGAAATAAATCTGTCAGCCTCACAGCAGATTCCGAATTCCCCGGCTCGAGTGCTTGCAAAATAACATTGTCTGATAGTGGGCGAAGCTGAATAAAATCAGGATAGAGAGGACAGAAATTTCCGTTGCCTCCAGTGGTTTACGAGAAAGAAAAACTATTTTCAGGCTTTCGACAGTTTTTTTAAATAGAATTTTTTAAGGAGGCAAAAAGTGATCTTTAAGCCTCTTAGGGTGTCTTAGAAACACATTCAAGCGGGGAAATAAAACGGAATCTGACCAGCCCTTCAACTTTACTTCCACCAACAAATCAAACAACTGGGGGATACAGAGAGAAGTAACAGATCTTTTATTCATCATCTGCGGTTATTTCGAGAATCGAGTTCGATCCTGTGTCCGTGAGAGCATTCAAATTCATGCTACCACATTTCCAGACACCACTGGCAGAGGTAACTCATCGTGACAGAGGGAAAAAACCACCGGGTACCATATGGTCTGAATCCCAGGCAAGAGCCACGAGGGATCACTGCTGTAACGATCCCTCCTTTTCGTCAATGGTATCGCCATTTTCTTGATATTCTTCCAGAGATTACAGAACTCACGTGCTACCCAAACGTGACACCAGTGGGTGAGGATTTTTCTTGCCTCTGGTCCCTCCTCTCCTTTTGTTTTCGCCCATTATCATAACCTGACTTCCGCACATATTGGGAGGAAAAAAAACGACTCCTCTCCAAGGACTTTTGTTTGAACAGAAGAGATTTCGAATTAAGACATTCACAGAAAATTCCGTCTATTATCTGTACCTGCTAAATAGATTTTTAACTTCCCGATAGGAAGCCACTGATTTCGTCGACGTTTCATGACCAGGAGAAACCCCCCAGATGTTTTTTTATCGAGTTGTATGTGTGTGTGTGTGTGTGTGAGCACTTTTTTGTTCACGTTCCCGGACGAGCGGATAGTGCGATCGGAAAAATTTCGGTGGCGATCGCTAGATCTCATCAAGGACAACATCGGATTAGTTTGGGAGCGAAATCCCCCCGCCCGATTTTGAGTTTCCTGTGGCACTCACGAAACAAAATAAGAAACAATCCCCGCTGACAGTTTCCAAAATATCGCCAGCACTGAAGCCCTGAAAATATTTTTTTGCAATACCCACCTAAAAAGTTCACTTTTCGGTACCGGTTGTCGTGCGTAAAGTGGAACTCGTGCGTGAAGCTTCGCTTTACCCCCCAAAAAAAAAAATCGCTTTTCCCATTACAAGAAAATTCATTCAGTCATAATCCGGAACGCTCAACTCTCGGATGGTCAGCCGAATAAAAAAAAATCCATTTATTTTCATTTAAATATACCTAATGGAATGTTCGCCTTATCAGCCCAAGCGTGAGGTCATTTACTCTGCTTGAAAAATTCCCAGAATGCCAGACAAATGAAAGGCCGAAAAACAAACATATTACAGAGTGTACTTTTCCGGCCACCTGAAAGCCAGAAATTGATAGTATTTCGTTCGGATACAAATAGGAGAATGGCGCCCCAACTTCCAATTTGCAGTTTAGCTCGGTTATGTCAATATCATGAATGTACACAGTTGGCATTGGAGAGAATCAACTGTATCTCATCATAAAGCTAATCCACAGCACAATCTTCACAAAAGGCTCACTACATGCGCTTGGTATTCATGGCTTTCGACACCTTTTATTTCCTGGTTTGATCAAAGTTGAAGGTATCGCAAATGCCTTTCACATGTATTACACTAGCTATCGTCTGGCATTGTACGACGCGTTCCCTCGCCCCGCCATCCAGTGGATGGAATCGAAAAAAAAAAACAAAAAAAAAAATAGAATTGGAATGTATTTTCGAGATTTTTCAAAAGACTTAATGACATTAAAATATTTCCTTCACGTGACAAAATCGTCAATTACAGAAAGACAAAAAATATATTATCACTTCTACGAAGACGAATCAATTGAAGGAGATAAAAATTAATGACGAGATACGGAAGGTTTATCTGCATTCTGTAGTTAATTATAGTACGAGTAAAATAAAATGTGGAATTAATATGGTTATCGTATTTAGCCAGATTGAGACACAGTCGATGTCTCGACAGCTGTCCTGCAACAAAACCCGATTGTGGCAATCGACCTCACACCTATCGCCACGAAATGCCCAATTGTCTACGTCGACCTTCAGATCTCTGCAGACGACGAGGACTAGCGTATGACGGGGTAAATAACGGTCATTGAACTCCACCATCGGTAGATAATCGTCAATCGTTCAAATATTTTTCAATTTTTTTTTTTTCAGTTTGTATCGTGCGAGGGTGGTCTAGTGGGCGTTAATCCCTACCGACGGTTCCGTCAAAACGCGACCTTTTATGCGGCTCGTCGCGACGTCGCGAAAATTCCGTGAGTTTTCATTTTGGGAAATGAATTTTTCCTGATTGTTTATCAATCTGGGAGGACATGTAATGAACATTGTTTTGATTCTCCAGTCAAGCTAATTAGAAAATTAAAATAAAATATCAATTGTCCCATTAATTCTCCGTAATCCTATTGTCACTGGCCTCAATGAGGGTCAGTTTCAATTTTTCAATTCCCCGTCAATGAAAATTGATTCTACGGCACTTCTGATGTCTCTTCTTCATACTCTCCACCTTTCCTTTTTGCTTCTTTTCCGTTACCCTTCTTTTCCTTTCATTGCTGGCTCTCTATTCTATATTCTATTTTATTAGATATATCCGAATTTTGTAATATTTAGCTTATTTTTGTACTTGATCTTTCTGTCTATCGCCCACTAATTTGTATATTTATGCAGAGGGACAGCAATCTATGTAACAGCTTAGGCTGTATGTTGTTCCTTGGAACAGTGCTTTGCACAATATAATGTGCAGTAATAAATCTATATCAATCAATCAATCAATCAATCAATCGATTGAAAAACTTTTGAAACCGGATAATTATTCCTTCAATGGTCCACCACCTGGAGAAAATATTATGAATGACGCAAGTTGACTGAGAAAATAATTCGGCCAATCTAGTACTATCCGCTAGACGTATGAAGGTATCATTAACGTCACCTTGAGTACAGACGACACGCTATACTATTGACACTCGCGCTTTCAGCGCTGATATCCCAATGACTGACACACATTAAATGGGGCGTATAATTTTTAATCACACAATTATCTTGATTACAACTCCCGCAAGACTGATCGGTAAGGAATAAATCATTGACCCCTTTCATCATCAATTCGTTTCATAATATGCTTGACGCAAGTATGAATGGCAGATTTATCTGTTTGTATTGTACACACGAGAAGTTAAAAAATTTTCTCGGCTATATAAAATTGGTAATACTCAACGAGCCTCCACTGGTGATTGTGAAGAGTCAGTGATCATCCGATGATGAAGGGAATCATTTTAATCGGCCTCTGTTGCATCTGCAGACCAACTCATTCTGAGGTGATTAATTGGGGAGCGGATGAGGAGGTAATCGAGAGCTTTCGAACTGTCAACGACTCGGGTAAATTGTCATCAAAATATTATTACAACCCCGGAAATTTAGAGTGAATGTCTCCAGTGGAATTGCAACCCCGGCCGGTCGCTTCAAGATTTGATTAAAAATTTAAATAATCATAATCTGCTTATGTTTATTTATTTTTATCATTGCAGAGTCCCTTTATGGACCCGTGGATATAGTTCTCCCCTACGGTAGAAGTAAACGTGAGGCTCAAGACTTGTGGAACACATGCATACCGTTCAGTTCGGGAAAAGGTATGAAGTGTCTCCATTTCAAACGAATTGAGGGCATTTTGGCGAACGAATATACACCTGTGTGGACCGCTCGAGGTGCACGAAGTGCCAAAATTTCCTACACACGTTCCCCGGTGAGTTCCGCCGATTTTACCCAACAATTCCGCAATTTGACAGCTAATTTTTAAAAAATTTTGCCGATAAATCATCTCCATGAAATGAAAAATAAAATTTTTGTCGCAATTCAATTGACTCGAGTGAAATTAAACTGTTTAGGGAGACGATATTAATCTCGATTCAATTATTCCCAGATCATGAACAAAGTGGGAAAAATGAGCTTTTACCAGGACTTCGCAGCGAAGGCCGCTATTATCATGTTCCACGATCAAAATAGAATTGTAAGTTCAATTTTGACGTAATACAGAGTGAAAACAGCTCCTCCACCCTAAAAAATCATTTTTCACCGTAAGCAAATAATTTTTGGTAAATTTCAGGAAGGATACGTTGACCAGCATCAGTTTGCCCCCAAAAACGGTTATTCCCCAGATAAAGGGCAGCCAACAACATATAAATTAATCCCGATACCATATGACCATTATTTTCAAAATAAAGGTAATATTTTCAAAAAAATTTCCCTTCATTTTTAACCCAACATGTGTTGGTTGTGGTTAAGTTAATTATCGGCCGAGAAATTTTGAAATGCCCTCGTTTTAATTAACGCCGCTGTGGAGATACTATTGACAGTGTAAATGCAATATTATTGTAGATATATTTGTAGGAATGGGCAGAAGGAAACGCGCCACTAATAAAAAAGGATATCGTGTAGATGCCGTGCCGACGACTGTTTACCCTCAGCTATTGATTCAACTGGACCGATCCACCGTGCGGTAAATACCCTCAAATTGCCAACAACCACGACATCCATTTTCCGTGAATAATATTTTTTCCGTACCGATCTTGACGTTTCCTCGTCCGGGAATTGGCATTCGCCCTGTCCCAAACTCGGTAAAGTCAAAGTCACTACGGGGAAATACTGTCCGGGGTGTCGTTATAGGGTCTTTTACTCGCGTGGCGTTGGCGTCCGAGCCGCAGGCGAGGACAAGCCAACCGCACGAGTAAAAAACCCTATAACGACAGTCTGGAAATGTACCATTTTCACGCCTTCCTATAGAAAAAACGTGCTGAACACTGTGATGCAAGCCTTGGCCTACTGGAATGCCATAGATATGCTCTACAGTGATCTCAAGGCGCCTCAGGTGAAGATCAATGTCGCTGGGATCATAATTCCCCAGGTGAATTCCGAAATCCCCTCAATGACGATTTTATCAGCAAATTGACATTAGCTAACTCGTCCGGCCTGTTACATTTTCAGGACGACCACACAACCCCCTGGATCGACAAAGCCCGAGCGGGAGGCCGATCTAATTATCTAGACGGAGGAAAAGCGATAGATGAATTAGGAAAACATTTTCGAACATACTCCCATGTATTCCCCAAGGAATTATACGACTTCTTCTTCAGTTTCGTCGAGTAAGCAAATTCTCAATACAGTAAAACTCCTAAGAGATGACTCGCTAACGTATGAATGCCCCGTCGCATGAGGAGAATCGTTCCCCCACTCTAACATTTCCTTCCCAACGCATTCTCTGTCTAATATCTCCCGCTCTCACTCGCTCTCTTCCTCGGTTACCATCACCGCACCACCCGGAGCCGTTCATTGGCTCGTCCCCCCACCATCCCATGTACATCCATCTCTTTCCATTCGTGACGCTGTCACTCTCTCAGAGTCGGAGAGAGGGAAACTCGATAAAGTATTTTCCAAGAATCCAGACCCCGCTAACGTATCTCTTAGGGAGTTTTTACTGTAGTTACGATTCTTTTTGTCAACGCGATTAATAACAATTGCCATTATATTCCAGGGTTGGATTGGATCCGTCTTTCACGGTATTGGGTAAATAACGCACTTGAGACTTTTTTCGTGAGATATTTTGTGACTGAAACTTGAACTTGAACTGATCGTCAATCCTAACGAAAATCTATTTTCAATGCCAAGACTAAAAGCCCAATTTTATTTAATATATGGAAACTGTAGGGTTGGCTCCAGTTGGCCCTTCCTGCGATGCGAGAAAATCTCAAGTCGCCCTAATTAGGAACAATCTGAATTTCTATCTCGTGGCTGCTCATGAACTCGGACATCTGTAAGTAGCGACTCGACGCCTTTTGCTTTTCTACTCTCGATAAATAACGTTGATTGCCATCTGTAGCCTTTCAGCTGATCATGATCAGAGTGTAGGGTGTGTAGACAAGCCGGGAGTCATGAACAAGTGGTCGACTCCAGAACTGACCAACCTGGAATGGTCGTCCTGCGCCAGACGGTCTATCCAAGATCATTTCAAGTGAGTTCAGCGAGTGCAATGAATTTAATTGATCAATCATCAACGATTATTTGCTCAATGCGTTCAATTCTTGCTCAATTTTTTTTCCCCTCCGTGAACAGAATGAGAAGGAGTCGATGCCTCGATAGTTGTCCCCAGACAAAACCCAATTGCGGTAATCAAGTGCACAGTTACGTAGACGAAATGCCCAATTGTTTGCTTCGGCCTTCAGACATTTGCAAAAAATATCCAGGAACAGTGTATCCCGGGGTAAATAATAATCATTCATTCAACTAGACTGGCACGAGGTGTTTATCAGCTGTCAAATATTCTTGTCCTTTCCAGCATATAGAATGTGATGTTGGTCTAGTGTGCGTCGGTTCCTCGCAAGCGTCAACGAATTTGTGTAAGCAGCCTGAGGCACTGGCAGTGTACGAAAAATATTGCAGATCAACCGGTGGTATTTTCACCCCTCAGAGTATGATAACTGCCCCCCGAGATGGAGTATTGTGCGAGTCGTCCAGATCCAATCAAATTTCGGTGAGTTTTTCGTGATTCGGAATTTTCTAATTACAGCCAGATGATTTTTTAAATTATTTTTAAACCAAATTTCCGACATATGAGAATCATAACTGCATGTCGCTAATTGGGTTTTACAAAAATCAAGAAATTATTTTCTTTGTCATTGGGAAAATCAATTTGGTCACGTGACCACTCGTGAAGACTGGCCTTAATGATACGTCAATTTTCAGGCGTGCGATAAAGGTAAATGCGTTCCAGTTTTATTCTTTTAAACCAAATTTCCGACATACGAGAATCATAACTGCATGTCGCTAATTGGGTTTCACAAAAATTAGGAAATTATTTTCTTTGTAATTGGGAAAATCAAGCCCTCGGGAAGACGGGCCTTAATGATACGTCAATTTTCAGGCGTGCTATAAAGGTAAATGCGTTCCAGTTGGCCGAAGTATCCCTATATGCTAGTCTTCAAGTAGAGGGAGACATTTAAAAGTGATTCACTACGCGGAGAAGAGTATTCACTAAAAATTACGGAACAATTCCCGTAATCTGCTGGCGTGAAGGATTATCCGCCAATTTCTATCGGAATAGAAGGGAATAAATTTTGTAATTTAAAAATTCCCCAGTCCGTCACCGAACAAAATACGAAGGTGTAAAATTTAAGAGAAATCTCCAGAACTATTATACCCTAGGAGATTGAAATTCGTGAATTGTCTGTATTTTTCTCGCCAGAGACACTCTATTAAATCACATTTTTTTATTAAAAAATGTCGGACAGAATTGTTTCATCAGCTTCAAGTGCTGTTAGAAGCCCCGAGGTGAAATGATGTCTGAAATACTACGAGCAAATATTGATTTTACCTCTCTCCCCGAATGTACTGAAGATATATTTAATAAATCGAGAGATATTGAAATATTTTAATAGAATAAATGCTTTCACTGACGTTTTTCCCTTCAGAAAATCGACTGTGCTAAATTTGATATTTTCCCCAATATAAAATCCCATTTTAACTGGCAACTCCTAAAATCCCCTATCCCGAGGCAAGAGAATCTCGGCTTGTGGAGAACAATTCCCCCCCTCCCTCAGTGTGTGAATAAAATAATTTATTCCGATATTTTTCAATGTTCTTAATTTTAGCGTCTATTTACGAAGTACGTCCGGAGGTTCGTTGCCCCTTGACTACATACCACAGCAAACCAGTCTCAAACAAGTACAGTAAAAACTCCGTAAGAGATGACTCGCTAACGTATGAGCGCCCCGTCGCATGAGGGGAATCGTTCCCCCACTCTAACAATTCCTTCCCAACGCATTCTCTGTCTAATATCACCCGCTCTCACTCGCTCTCTTCCTCGGTTACCATCAGCGCACCACCCGGAGCCGTCCATTGGCTCGTCCCCCCACCATCCCATGTACATCCATCTCTTTCCATTCGTGACGCTCTCACTCGCTCAGAGTCGGAGAGAGGGAAATTCGATAAAGTATTTTCCACGAATCCAGACCCCGCTACCGTATCTCTTAAGGAGTTTTTACTGTATTACATTATTCGAACAGCCAAAAATAATGCACCCCCAACCGTCCCGTGAATCCACCCCCGAAACCAGATTAATAGTGTATCAGAGGGCGTGAGTACAAAAGTCCTGGTGAATTTACGTAACACAATGTGGATATAATTGTTTTCCCGTGGAAATTCTGTACTCCGTATGCAAAACTCGGTAATCCAGGGGGAGAATGGAAGTACGTGAGTGTTACCACTGGATTTTGGATGGGGGGGAAAAATCGATGCCGAGAGTTTCCAACAATTTTGTCAATCTTTCCTCGCCGAAAATGAAAGAAAAAGAAAAAACTTCCAGAAGAAAAAAACCAACAGTCGCCTATCCTCCTGGAGGAGACGATTCAAAAGGGCTAATTTTTTGTTCCTGTCCCAAACGCAAATTATTATTATTTTGGGGTGGCCTCTTTCCAATCCAATTTTGCAATTTTTCGTGTGTTTCCTGCTACTGTTAATTTCACTTTATTGGAGGTCGTGCAGCTGGAAATTACCATCGACCGTGGCGTGGGCGAGCGGGGAAGAATTGCGTGGGTTTACAGATCAAATTTCCAAGCGTCTAGTTTATTAGCAGAATGACACGTGATTTACCCTCCTCGAGCGATGAAATTTTCCGTTATTTCCTTGGTAAGAAGATTATTCATCGAAAAACACGGAATGAATGAATGAAATATCTGTAGCTCAGTGAATTCAGCCGTACCGCATCGCCTCTCACTCGTGATTTCTAGTCGTTAAAATAAAAATATGGAGCCAGTGATTTAGGACGATATGATGAGCAAATAAATAAAGAAGGGGGAAGTGATGATGGAGGACGTAGGGCAGAAATTGTGGATTACAATTCCTCCGGAAAATGACAGTCCAAGTGTTCTCCTCAACGAGGACATTTTTTTTCCCCCCCTCAGTCCGCTCACCTCGGCTCCCTCCATGAGCAACAAAACTAATGGCTAATCGTGTGTTCTGTACTCCTGGCTCCCTTGTTCTCCCTCCACCGGGAGTGTCACAAACCCAGAGGCATCCGGTGTAATGTAATCCTCCCAGTCTCCACCATCAGCTACAGCCCCTCGTGTAAAACACGCCACAGTCGACTGCGATACCACAGGAAAACGAGACACTCTGGATGACCAAGACCATGGCCCCAACCCAAATAAGACTCTCTCTCTCTCTCTCTCTCCCTCCCACATTGTCCTCACTCCCTCCACTATCTTCTGGTCTACGAAACCAGTTCACAACCCGCAACAGAGAGCAAAAAGCAAAACGACAAACTCGGTGACGATAAAACTTCTCGTACGAAACTTTGAATTTCGTTCCAAGAAGCATATTTTATGATATTGTCCTGGCAGTCTGCTACATCTCACGTAAATACGGAGTGACGTATCAACCATGCCTGACGAATTCAAAGGTGAGGAGAGTAGGAAGTCCAGGTCTCCAGTGATTCCAATCTCGAGATATTTCGGGGATCGATTTTCTTCGATACCACCGCAGAATATGATCAAATTTAATATTATCGGTGAGTGATTGGAGACATTTTAGTCATTGTTATGAACACTTGAGTGACGTGAGAGAGTCCAGGGGGAGGATAATAAAAAACGGGAGGGCAGGTAATGTCCTCCTAGTCGCTACATGCGATATCGATCGTCGAACACTGACCCCAAGACCTCCTCGGGGGAGTTTGTTTTTGTCATTGACCCTAAATTATACTAATGCACCTCGCTCGAACTCGGCAAGAAGTGTTGAGTGAGAGATGTCAAAAAATTATATTCGCTGCTCATAATTTTCCATAATTCGCGACTGGAAAAGTGAACGACCCCATTTGTGAAGGTTTTTTTACATCACAAATGCTCTGACATTTTAACCACGTGTCTCCATCAATTTCATCCCTCAACCGCGAACCAAATCCGGGCAAAAATATTTCCCCCCTCAACAATAGAGAGGAAAAAACATCTATCGAACAGCTGAAAAATGGCAATTTTTCATTGGAAAATATACGTGAATATGAATTCCCTGAGCACTCAACAAATCAAGTGGGATTAATCCCTGTCCAGTGAATTATTACGCCATACCAAAGTGCCGTACGCAGTATGAATTAGCGGATTATTTCCTCATTTTCGGCAGGTCAATAATAATCAGTTATATTAAATGAAAATTCAATATTAAATTATTATTAATATCAAAGTCAAACTTATTTTCTCAACTCTCCCTAAATTCTGCCCCACACACGTGGAGAAATATTCAATAAAAATTACCAGAAAAAAAGAATTACATTTCGGAATGTAATCTGGGAGCGAAGTAAATTTCCACAAAAAAGTGACAACAATCTTCTGTTTGATTTCAAACCTTCCACAAAAATTACGTGACTCCTCCCTAATTTACAGAACGTGACAGATTAACGCCAGCGGATTACGTGAGTTGTTCCGTAATTTTTATTAAATATTTTCCGGCGTGTTTAAAATAAAAAAATGAGACAATAAATTTTTTCGGAGAAATGAAAAAGAAAAATTCTCCAACAATAAAATGAAAAAAGAAAAGAAAAAAAAACATCTATCGAACTATTGGAAAATGACAATTATTCTCCGGAAAATACGTACGAATGTGAATTCCCCGAGCACTCAACAAATGAATTGGATTAGCCCCTGTCCAGTGAACTATCACGTCATGCAAAAGTGTCATACGCAGTGTGAATCAGTGTATTGTTTCCCCTAAATTGCACCAGCCTGCTGAACCTTTTATACAATAAAAATAGAGCCAATGCATTGAAATGATCGCATTAACATGAGGGAAAACCGATTCGCTTAGTCACAACTGCGGGTAATTTTCCCAATGTAGCAAGTCCCTCCATTGATTGCTTTCAAACCATCTACATACCTCTGTCGGCTAGACTAGCTGGAGGGGTTGGAAAAGCTGAGCACGTGTCTCCTATAGACTCAGAGGGCCTGATAGTTGTGTGGAAGTAACGGCGGCAAGGAGACGCAGGGATTGAGCCTCCTCCCCAAAGGGTCGAACGGAATGTCATGACTGAGTGCGTGACAGAGAAGGATATGTGGAGAACACGTGAGTTCCATATCAATTCATACGACCCGCAGCCCCCCCCCCCCTCCTCTGCATTAAACTGTTGATTTTTATTACAATAATTCCATAATTTCGAAAAAAAAAGATTCCACTAAAACCAGTGGTGCCCAAAGATTTTTCATAAATTTTCATCGGTCGATGTTTACAACAATGGGGTTATTTTTTTTAATCTTTATAGCCTTCGATCCTTTGGGGATATATGGGCATCTATTCCCTAGGCATGCGCCTCTGGATTCTACACTGTACCGCATTGGCATGATAAGACATGGGAAAACCACAGAACACCCATGTCGGTACAGACGGAAACTTCTAATAGCAACCTCCCGCTCGCCGGGGCCTCAGGTATTGAAAAAATCGCCCGTAGCCGGGATCGAACTCGCAA
>JAPYZM010002835.1:0-12721 GCA_030522845.1 Psyttalia concolor
GGTCAATTTAGACAAAATGACAGACCACGGTTGTGACATTTTTCGTATTCTTTGACTGTTTACAATGAATTTATAAAATGGAACGGTTGGAATTTCCGCGGAACTTATGTGACTCGATAAGGCGAATATGATATAGTGATAATTTTTCCAAAAATTCATCAATGAATTCATTTTTTTTAGCAATAAACCTCGCTGACACGAATATCACTGTTAGCGTGGAATCACCCATATATAATACCTTAAAGAATCGGAATAGAACACTTTAAAAAATAGTTTAAAGAACCGACTCTTTATTGTATGAATAAAAAAACATATTGTTCTATGCTTCGAAACTATAATAACACGATGTTAAGATTAGAATATAACAACAATGTGTCGATTGCTTATGGGTTTGTTTCCTTCAACTTACCGGTGGGGATCTCAAGGAATATCCACGTTACATTCCCCGCGATTTTTAACACCAATTGATCTGTATCGGAATTGATATTGAATCTGTTGGATGTGAAGTCTGTCAGGTGGCTATTCCTGAGTATTTCCTATTTGGAATCAGAAGTCATATGTTTATTTTAATCAACAATTGATAAGTGCATTGACAATTTAATCAGTAACGGAGTGGTCAATCCGTCGGGTCAATGTTTTTCGAGATTTGAGAACGCTTATCTGAAACCGAAGTCAATTGGAAGAGTTCTGCTTGTTTTTCGATTGAAAATTGATTATCTAAAAATAGAATATGTGAAGTTGAATGTTTTTTCATTATCCGGCCAATATAATTTTTTACACGGCTATTTTCTTTTTGCTTCACTTTCAGAAGTTATTGGTAAGATTATTAGGGTTGCTCTACAATTTTTTTTTCATTATAAAAAAGTTTCAGCGATTCGAAAAAATTAATTATAGTGAAGTTTCTGTATAAAAAAGAAATTCGAGTGGATTTTTTATGGTTCTTGGAAAAGATACATTCTCGGTGGTTTTATCACAAAATTATATCTTTAGAAAAAAGTTATATATCCTTATGGGCACAGGGGAAATTTTGGCAATCACTTCTACGGTAATTTATTCGTTTACATAAAATGGAGTCTTGCTGACGTACATTTTTTTTGTGGTCATAACATAATTGGCATCATTCGAATCGTTCGACAACTTTTTCTTATGATATTGTAGTTAATTAACCAAAACTCACCGATTCATTCGTATTTTCTCGCACGATTTCCAGCGTGGGATTCTTACAGCCGATTGATAATTGAATTTGACACTTTTCTGTCGATATTTCAATTTCTTTCAAATCCTTGAGTGTAAGCTCTTGATCGCTCACTGGTAAGCTGTTTTCTAGAAGAGTACAACAAGCTTATTAGATTTTCATTGAAAAGTTTTATATCTTTATGCGCAATTTTATTGCTTTTAGAAATATCCAAGAGAACGGTACTGGATACATTGTAATGTTTCATATGATTTATCCAAACCAAAATTACTTATGTGGGAAGTATTTTAATTTTCAATATTTTCATACTTAAATTGTTCACTGAGATAAACCGAAGATCGTAAAGATGTAGAATATTTGAGTCGAGGAATTTTTATAGAGACTATTTTAATAGAATCTGAGTTATTGGAAGGTAGAGATCTATTTCTTAATTTGTTATCTTCAGTAAAATCTGCTAAATTCTATGAAATTTTCTTCCCATTTTTTAAAAACACATTTATAGTACTTGGGTACTAAATTGCCTGGTTTAGGCAATAATAGCCATTGAATAAAAAAAAAATTGACTTGACAAAAATTGAATTGAAAAATGTTTTCATTGATTCCCTCTGAAAAAATCCACAGATCACACCCCTTCCTCTCCATAGGAAAATATTCATGTATCACTCACTATTAAACCCCGTAAGTTCTTCGCTGATATGCCAAATAAAATTAATCTTTTTACTCTGCAGATGACTCCGCACTTGGGAATTATCGTCTCTCCCCTCAATGCAATACCTATTTAAATCCCATAAATTATTAATCATCCGTAAATAACCCAAATCACATAATAAACAATTCAAGGAAAGAAATTATAGGTATTTTCATTGCAAAAAAATATGACCTCGAGCACTGATTTTTCCTAGTGAAAAGTGTATTTCTCGACTGACTCGTGCGATTAATAACAATCCACTGGGTATCATCGATTCGCGCCTCATTAGGCACTTTGAACTGCAATGCATTATTAACCACTCTCACACTTCCATCTGTTTTACTGCAGCTGGTGCAAATAAAGCACACAGAAATGATCCAAAAAAATCTCTCCATAACTCCACTGAGTGACGAATACTTCGTCAGTTCAGAATTTTGAGCAACACTGACTAACACCATGGATAGAACAGCTGTATTTATAACAACACATTTCCGGTATATCAAGAAACGGAGAAAAGAAAAGTGCTACATATACAGTGACGTATTGCACAATGGTAACATCGTATTATTGACGTTTTGACACTATAGTTTAATGGCTGTGTAGACTCATCGCTGTGTGTAAAGTAAATCTTGGTAAAACGAGTACCGGGTATTTTAAAATAATATCTTCTTTATCTCTCTTACCTCGCGAGTATCCTGTCAAACATTTGCCTCGCAACTCATGAATGTGTTCGTTACTATCGGTTTTATAATGATAATAAAACATTAGGCATGACTAAAATTCCAAACGGTCTACAAATGTGCCGATGATAAATCTGGAATTATCAAATGTCCTCTTTTTGAGTATTTTTGACATACTCTCAGATGACCTCTCGTCTCCTTTTAAATGTATGAGATATTTCTTAACTTTTTTTCGATTCGTGTTGGAATCAAAACACAATTTGTAAAAACAACATTTGGCTTTAATTCCGAGTGAATTTATTAGAAATTAGTATAAAGCGGATTTTGTTATAGGAAATGGCCAATTTTTGAGGAAAATCAATGGTAACTAGATTTCACTTCAATTATTCTACGCTGATTATACTATTGCCTTCTTTATCGCTATCACCTCGCGAGTATCCTGCCAAACATTTGCCTTGGAATCGATGAATGCGTTCGTAACAAATTGTTTTATAATAAGAAAAGGTCATGACTAAAATTCCAAATCGTTCGCAAATAGGATGATAAAGCGGGATTAGTAGATGTCCTATTTTTTTTACTGAGGAATGAAAAATTCTATTTCAGATTTTTTTGGATCATGATAAACAACGAAAAAATCCAAAACGGAAGTTTTAGCACAGAAAAAAAATTCAATGTTCGAGTAGTCATATAAATGTTGTTGAGGTTTTATCGATAAAAACACTATAATGATTCCGATTTGGAAAATTATGGTAATTTATTTTGTCGTGTCATATAATTAGAATAATTACATATTTCCCGGTATAAAATTATAAGCAATACCTCCCAATCCTAAAAACCCTCCTTTTTCTGTTGCAGATAATAACCCCCCAGGGGAGCAATCCACCTCAACTCCAGCGGTTCTTCAGCCCTTGATAACCGAACACAACATCCCACCGCCCATAACCGAAATCCCCCTTCCCCCTTTAGAATCTAAAGACCCCTCGACGGACTCACAGCGAACGAGTTATTTCACGTCAATCCTCTCGTCTCTCCCAAATATTTCTTTCCCCTCGCTAACAGGACAACAGGCCTTACCACCTAGTGCACCCTCGACCGATTCGATCGAAGAGAGGCTGTCTCTAAACAATTCATCACACTTTCCACCGCAGGACTACCATCCCCCAGCACCAGAGAATTTCGCCAATCAATCTCGGCCACCATCGCTACAGCAACCCCCTCTCGGTCCGCCGCCCACACTCTCCTGCCCACCCCAAGCAGTTGGTGAGTCAATTAAATTTGCACGTTTATACTTCACTTAATTTACCCAACCGCGGAGTAATTTCACATAACACTTGCCTTGCAGGTTCAGTATCCTATCGTCTTGGTAACCAGCGACGCCTTAAGTATGCGCCACCCCCCGACTTAACATCAAGCACAGCAAAATCTCTGACACCTCCGTCTCAAGGCGTTCAAAATCCCCCAATTCCCCCCACCCACTCCGACTTCTTCACCCCAGGATTCCTGGCTCCTCGAGTCGATGAAAATCGCCCATTTCCCCCAGCAGTGCCACAAGCCCCTAATAATCCATCAATCTCCGCGATATCTGGAGCCCAAGAAATTCCAACGAGCAGTGCATTAAGAGACCCAGTGACCCCCCACAATACTCCAGCCAATTACTTCACATCTGTCTCCCCCTTCGATCCAAATTATCAGCTCCACCAGCAATCAATAAACGATCTACCTCACTTTCCCCCGATAAATCAAACAAAGGTACCTGCTAACGATATACCCAGAACATCAGTAATCACCGAAGACCTAGCGGAGATAGATCTCACTGAGAGAATTTCACCACCTGCTATTTTCCACCAAGAGACCCTCCACGAGAGCCAATTACAGCCACCGAATGTTGATTACCCACCAGTCGAGCCAGCAAATCACTTATTCACTCGTAATTTTCCTCACGTTAAGAGTGAGCCAAGTATAAGTGCATTCTTTGATACTAAAAATGTGTCATCGGTAAAAGCCAGCCAATCAGTAGAACCAATCTCACAGATATCGTTTTATAATCCCGTCGAGTTTGAGGTGGACTCAACTGTACCGAATTCACCACGTCAATGTGAAATTAACACGCAAAGTGCAATTAGCGATGGATTCATTTCATCAACGGCCAATAGTGCCAACTGGCCTTTGCCTCGGGCAACTTTAATAACAAGTGAAATGCCCGAACCAACGGGTACAGCAACACTTAATACCATTCAAACATCGATAAATCCATCGATTGTACGTAGTCAACAGAGCCATACAATTCCACCGAGTCTTCACAGTTTGGCATTGGCTGGTAATGGTGGTGGTGATAAAAAAATGGTGTACAGGCCGGTTTATCATCATTGGTTTCATCGTAAAAATGTTGAGAACAAAGTGCTGTGGGATCCATTTTCAATGCAGGATAGTTTGAATTTAGAGGGGGTACATAATTCCAGTGATATCACACCGGAGACAACAGTTGCTACTGATGGGGGTCGTTATGACGTTGAGATACTGAAGCGTCAGAGAGTGCCTGTTTACTGGACGGGTGAGCCAACTGAGGTCAGGAGAGCCTCGTGGTTTTACAAAAGCCCTGGGGAATCTAGGTATACGCCCTATGAGGAGAGCATCGCTGCTAGACTCGAGGAGGAGTACAAGCAGGCGTGCAGCAATGACCTTTGGAATAGAAAAGTGGAACTTAATAATGGAGAGTACATTGTTTTCCATAGTTCCAGCATACAGATTCATTATCTTCAGGCTAGCTCACCTGAGCTCGTCGCGTCCTGGGGCAACAGTCCGGTAAGTTTTTTTTATTTTTATGGTTTATGGGTTCAAGGGGAAAATTGCAAGGGCATGAGAGTGAATTGCATGGTTGGAGTTTTTGGAAAGATGAATTTTATATAATGTCGAAGACTCTTCTGGATAAGTAGGATCCGTGATCGTTAGCTGGGGGTTTTCCTTGGTTTCTATCATCGTGTCCTTCCTCTACGATGATGCATAGACTGAGATAATGATGAACAAGTTCTCAAATGAGTCTTATTCGAGATATTATAATCGTTAACTGAAAATCATTAAGCGAGAAATTATTTGGTTCGATGTTGAATTGCAATTGGAATTACTTGATTATGGCCTACTTTTATTAATTTAACGATGTATTTGATCGGATGTTGTCTGAATAGGGGAAGAGAAAATAGGAGAGAGTGCCTTACTTTGCTATATAAATTAATATTTTCCTTGAAACAATGTGAATATAAAACAAAAATTCACCATTCTACCTGCTAAAAATTCCAAAAATGCAATGTTATTGTTGTATTTCCTTTCGAACCCTTACCTTCGTAATTTTCCGTACCCCCACGCAGAAAGCTCGTGTTTTTTTTCCTGGACGGCAGGAGGAATGTGGGCGTAATAGCACTTTCGGGGAGAGAAGTTATCAATTTCTTCTCTGGACTCAATAATATCTCACTCTTGGCCTGTCATTCAACAAGAAAAACACAAACTTTTCTGTGTTGAGGTAATGGAAAAAGTATGTGCAATTCGAACGGGAAACAAAACACCCCTGCCTGGGGGTTTGCCACCCTTGCCTTCGACTCGGGAGCCAATTCACACGCGGGTAGGAATGTCCTATTAGCCGCCCATGTTGCACAATCCATTATTCTTGTATCACTAAAACATTACTAACGATTAATTGTGTTATGAATCTTGGCCACTCAGGATTCAGAGAGCAATACGTATTTACAGAGTGCCTCCACCCGTCCGAAAGTAGTGAAACGAGGCGTCGATGAATTTCATATCGAGGAAGGTGAACCCGAAAAAATAGACCACCTCTTGTTTCTCGTTCACGGGATTGGCAGTGTCTGTGACTTGAAATTCCGAAGTGTCGAGGAAGTTGGTGAGAATGCTACTCATAATCATTCCTCGTACGTCAAGAGAAAAATATATTTTTGACAACCAGATTATTTTTTTGATGCAAAGTGATGCAATCCTCTGGCAGTTTTTGAAATTGTAAAATCTTCTGTGTAATAATTGCACTGTTGCTGCGGATAAAGAGATCATATAGTTCGAGTTATATACATAATTTCCGGACATTTAAATGCATATTGAACGGAGAATGAAAAATCATAATTACAATCAATAGAAGAAAGCTTGGGCTGACGTTTAAAAATGTTCTCGGAACAAGAAAAATTTCATTCGGTTAATAGACTTTGTGCTCTCATGAAGGAGTAAAATTATCAATGAAGAGATTAGACGACTTTAAAAATTTACGGCAGAATACACTCATGTATCGAGTCAATCTTCGCAGTCAAAAGTAATTTTTTCTTTCGATGTATGCCCTAACTCTGTGGAGTAATTCTGAAAACCATTAATTAACCCTTCGTTAAAACAGTTGACGAGTTTCGAAGTATATCCCTCCAGCTCATCCAATCACACTATCGAACCGCCAGTACTCATGGGATTGTAAATAGGATTGAAGTACTGCCAATATCGTGGCACGCAACATTGCACTCTGAGGACACTGGGATCGATAAGAAATTAAAGGCTATAACACTGGAGAGCATACCGAAATTGCGACACTTCACTAATGACACATTACTGGACATTCTCTTCTATACAAGTCCAGTTTTTTGTCAGACCATAATGCAGACTGTTGGCAACGAGATGAACAGGCTGTACGCCCTATTTCAAGAGAGAAATCCAGATTTCACTGGAAGTATTTGTTTGGGGGGTCATTCCCTGGGTAGTTTGATACTTTTCGACCTACTCTGTCATCAAAAGGCACCAGCTGAGGAGAGCAATCTCGAAACAGATACAACAATCAACGAGGAGAATGAAAATTCTGATGAGGAGAGAGATAATGCTCCCAATTCATCCCTGAAACCGATGCCGAAATCCATCCTCAAACGTCGCTTGAGCAGAAAAATAAGTTATGTCATGGGCGCTGCAGGCACTGGCCAGCCATTCATCGTCTATCCACATTTGAATTTCTACCCCAAGGCGTTCTTCGCTCTTGGCAGTCCAATTGGAATGTTTGTCACTGTACGGGGTATCGATAAGCTCGGGGAAAACTTCAAACTACCCACTTGTCCTGCTTTCTTCAATATTTTTCATCCATTCGATCCAGTTGCATACAGGATGGAAGCACTCATCAATCCTGAGGCATGCAAGTACCGGCCAATGCTCATTCCTCATCATAAAGGGAGGAAAAGAATGCATTTAGGTAGGATTTTCAATGCTTTTTGGATGAAATTCTTAATGCACTTTTTTCTAAATTTTTAGATGATTTCGGGGTCATTGAAATTTCAAGTAGCTTTGAAAGATTTGAAGTGAAGATTACTAGGAAATGCAATGCAATCTAAAACTTGGAAAATTTGCGTCTTCGTGATGCCAACAAATTTAGAATGGAATTAAAAGTCTACTATCCATTTTGACTATTGGCGAGTTTTTGATCAATATTTCGGACTCTGAGCAAATTATACGTTCTGGTTGCTTTCAATTGCCCTCGAAATGAGATTTGCATGATATTCCCGTAAACTTGAGCGTAAAATTCAGACGAATTGAACCGTTTTACCATTTCGCACACTGAATTTTTACCCACCAACGAATTCATGTCTCACGGTGATTTTCTTCCAGAATTGAAGGAGACAATGGCAAGAGTCGGGGCTGATCTAAAGCAGAAGCTCTTAGATTCAGTCAGGAGCACTTGGAATTCAGTTTACCAGCTGGCAATGTTCCATCGTCAGGACAATCACGCGCTTGAACAAGAAATCGATAAAGTTGTCGAAGAACAGCTGCAAAAGTCTACAAATAGCAATAACAACATCGATCATGAGCAGGATGAGGATAGGGAGAATGAAAGAGGGGTAAATTTCAAAGTTGGACAACTCAATGGCGGCAGACGGGTCGATTACGTCCTCCAGGAGGCGCCGTTTGAGTACATTAACGAGTACATTTTCGCCTTGACTAGCCATGTGTGTTACTGGTAAGTGAATTTCTGTTTTTGGAAATCTCAGATTAAAAGTTCTAAATTGTACACTTGAAAGTCTTACTTAAAACTTTCAAAAAACTGAAGTTGCGATCTTTCAGTCCTGAATTGAAACGTTCCGTAGGAGCCAATAGATATTTTTAATTCTTCAACTGAAATTGTCCGAAAATCTTGAATTGAGTTCTGAAATTCTCAACGAAAGTTACAAGGTGAGATTTTTATAATTCAATTTAAACATTTCTATAATCTCAATTTGACAGTTGGAGAAGTTTAAGTTTATCAATATTATAATGATTTCTGATTTGAAGATTAATTCATGATATGATTGCAAGTAAAGGTATCATTTTAGTGGCATTAAAAAGAAAAGAGGATAGTAAAATGAGAATTCCGAAGGAAAAGAGAATCCATTCGGAAAGGAATTGCTAATTCATTAGCAACAAAAACTATATTCACCTATAAAAAATAGTAGTATCCACTTGTTTTAGCAATGAATTCTATGGATTTGTAAAACGCGGTATAATGGAGAGTTTTATTTGCCTTTAGGGAATCGGAGGATACGATGCTACTGATACTGAAGGAGATCTATGGCACCAATGGAATACAGGCTGATGGACAGTTACCTCCACAAACTATGACCATTGAACGGCCGTCACCTGATACCCTGAGTTTCTCAAGTTCTGGACCTTCGGGCCAATCTGCAGATTGTGGTTTTCCAAATATTGGGGGAGGAAGTGCAACTATGGGAGTTGATCCTACTGCACCCATGAGCAACAGACCTGTAGGCCCACCTCCAATGTCTGGATTCATGCGAAAATAATAATGTGATACTAATGTTACTAACTTTTGAGAACAACGAAATGATAGACCACACGAATGAGGTCAACCGAGGTAAAATAGACATATTTGATAAGATTTAAAATGCCAATGACTCAATAATTTTTTTTCCGAAATGAAGAAACATTTCTGACGGAAGGTAGAATCATCAACTTATCAGTCTCGTTTTAAATCGAAAATGAGTTAAATTTATTCGTTTTTTAAAAGTACGACTATTGAAAGAAAAATCAAGTATGTCCATTTTAGTCTTCTCACATATTCATGACGAATATTTCCGGTAAATACTTGTACAGGAGATGATACTGATATTCCCGGGTTCTCGGGTCCCGGATCCCGGGCTCCGGGTCCTGTGGAGAAGTTAATGTAATGAGAAAAGTATATTTTTGTTCATTGGGAATGTCGAGAGAACTTTTTTGTAAGTAATAAAAATTTGAATAAAAAAGACTCTTGACATTTTTTTTGTTAATTCGTCACTGAAAGAGAATAGTAATCATTTGTATCCTACTTTTTCGAGGATATTTTTTTATAGAATTCGAAACCAGTGGTGTTCGGAGAAAATGCTGTAGGATGATATTTTTGTTTGTGAATTTTTTGTAGGAAAATCTTTTGACATTTCTCTTTGTGGTTACTTGATTTCAAAATACTCTCAGGCTTTATAGAATATGAAATGCGGTAATCCTTCGTTATTCATGTCATTTTTCGGACTTTTTTCCACTATTATTTGTTTACTATGAAGGAGATTTTGGAAGCGCAGAGAAAATGCGACGAATGGTTTTTATTGTAATAACAAACGAATTTATTTCTTCAATACAATGAGATAATTTGTTTTAGATTCATTTCGCTTTGTTTGGAAAGCGAGTATGATCGCAATTCTTTCTTTTTTTTGAGCAATTAATATTGACAGAAAAGTTTTAAGTATTCTATTCAACTCCCCTACTCACATATTCATAATGAATATTTTTGCTAAATACTTGTACAGAAAGTGATGAAGGTCTTCCCGGAGGGAAGAGAAGGAATGTAATGGAGGGGAGGGGTGGATTTTTGTTTGTTTAGACACGTCTTTTCATAGTTAAAGGAGATTTGAATACAAAAGCTGTTGTTATTTTTTCGGTAATTCATTAATTGGGATATTAGACTATTGGCATTAATTTATTCATACACTACGAAATCGACTGGTTTTACAAGTAAATGTTGGAAACTCTTTGTTGTTTACTGAATTTTGTGTAGAAAATTCTTTCGATATAATTTCGGGAGTTGTTGCGTGCGCAGTTGAAGAAAATAGCTGTTTGTTATTCGGGTCATTTCAGGAGAATTCTCTTGCATAAAGAAGAACTTTGTAAATTGCAAATAGGCAAAAAATGTGAGTGAATGCTTCACTGTTTAAAAATGAGATTTGTCAAGAATTCCATTCCATAGAAGACCATTTGGCAGAATTATTTCCAATAGGTCTAGGCTGTAAAGAGCTTAAAATTACTATACAAATCATTACACATGAGTAGAGTTCTATAGTTGAGTTAATATTGAGTTAATGTTGAAAGAAATTTTTCTCATCGGAACCGACCTCTGGAAATGCCCCGGCCCCGATTCCCTGGAATCCCTCAACAATACGATCATTTCATGTCCAATAAAATATAAAATGAAAGTCCTCCTTAGGATCTATTGTTCTTCGAGAATTTCTCCGCAGTAATTTTTCTGATTGAAAAAACAACTGCGAAGGCCAGCAAAAAATGTTCGAAAAATAACTTCTATAAATTTGGGTTCTAATGAAAAATAAAGTTCAAATAAACAGATTCAAAGGTCTGTTCATGATAAATGAATTGAGAGTAGAAAATAATTGGAAAGCAGGGAACAAATATTGCTCCCATATTTTCCAATAATCCATTCCAACCCTAAAAGCAAGATTTGTGAAAAAATGTCAATACTACAATAATATATCAATCAAATATGATCTAAGGTAATGAAACTCTCGTCAATTGTCAATTGAACTTAACATTGAAAGTGGGGACTGCCAGTGGAATGCCAGACGACGAAAAATTATTTATATATTATGTACAATATAATGCGATTGTTTGAATTGGAGAAATATGAGAAAAACGTATCATTTATTCTACCATCACTTGTAGTCGCACATTACGTGCCCCCTGGGATCGTGTCGAACGGCATTGGCTTATCGGTGGGGCGGACAGGGAGAGGAGGACTGGGAGGGTGTTCAGTGAGCCGAAGGAGGGATAAAGAGGGTAGGACAGAAAGGAGGAAAAAAAATGCACCCATGCACCATGAGTCCCAGGGTTATATCACGAAACGCTAATTAATTGCAGTGCAAGCCCACCACCCACCAGTGACTCGTGGTGGCGGGGAGGGAGGGCATTTGCATTTTGCGTGCAGTGCCTCGTAAAACTACCGAGCCTGTCAGCCACGGCGAATTTCCAAGATGATTTATCGCCTTCTGAAAAGTATAACTTTTTTGCTTCACCTGTTTTACCTTCATTGTGCCTTCCCTTTCCTCGATACTTTTTGAATTGCGGAACGGCCGAGAACAGCCCCCCGTCGTCAGAAGGGAGGATTGTATACAATTGCCGCATTATGGTTGAGCTGTTCTCCTTCAGCAGGATTAATCGATTCTAAAGTTAAGCGGAAATCAAAGGATAAAGTAAATATGACAAATGATTTTTTCAGAGGATTTTCTGATGTTTATTCTTTCACCTCAGTTGGTTCGAACAAAGTCACTATTTGTTTTTGATGATTATAAAGGAGTATAACTTAGAGATATCACTGATATATTTTTGGAGTAATGTGTAGTTTACACGAAATGTGTATGATAATAGTATATTTCGTAACAAGTGAAAAAAAAACTCCGCTTCGCGTCGAGTGACTGAAAAGTACTTTTTCGACACATTGAGATGAAAAATATTGTTCGTAACACGTGAAAAAAGTGGTTTTTGACTCGGGGGATTATACCACTCGCCTTCGGCTCGTGATATAAACCTTCCACTCGCCAAAAACAATTTTTTTCCACTTGTTACGAAATATACTAGTTCGTAACACGTAAAAAAAGTGGTTTTTGACTCGTGGGATTATATCACTCCCCTTCGGCTTGTGATATAAACCATTCGCCAATAACCCTTTTTTTTCACTTGTTACGAAATATACTATTTCATCTCAATGTGTCGGAAAAGCACTTTTCAATCACTCAACGCAAAGTGGAGAGTGACTGAAAAGTTACTTTTCCGACACAGCGTGATGAAATAGTATATTTCGTAACAACTGAAAAAAAATGGTTTTTGGCGAGTGGGAGGTTTATATCACGAGCCGAAGGCGAGTGATATAATCCCACGAGTCAA
>JAPYZM010002836.1:0-12711 GCA_030522845.1 Psyttalia concolor
TTAATGTAGACTTTATCCTAAGCCGATAAAGAAATTTTCCTAGGCGGCATAGTAATTTTTCTTAGGCCTGCAGTTTGCGCCGAGATTGTAAGGCAGCACGGTAATTTTTATCGGAATCACACTAGAAAAATTCACAGATTTTTCTCTCCGCGTAGTCATTGTCCGCGGAAGATCATTTATCAAATATTATTTGAAATTTAAATTCATCTCAGCCTAAATTTCCCCAAAGCTGTCCATTAAATTAAGAAAAAAATTGTTTACTCCTCCAGAAGTGCTAACATTTGCAAAAGAAAATCGATTTTGCATTTTCTGAGCGCCCGTAGAGTTTGTTTGCTAATGAATTAAAAATATACCTTCGAATGGATTTATTAATTTTTTAAATTTTCGTTCTACCACTTCGCAATCGCAATCTAAGCGAAATATCGAAATTTTGGTAGAAATCTTTTTTCTAGCTCTTGAGTTTCTCCGCAAAAGATGTCTAGTCAAAAATTATGCTATCTGCCTTAGATTCCGAGATAATAATTTTTCTTTCTCTCTCCTGAAAAAAAATCGTCATAAAAACGTGAATTCAATTGCATTGGCGGTCCGAATAATTGAACAGAGGATTGAATAGATGAACTTAAGTGGCCGTAATAATGTTCTTCCCACGAAGAACAATAGATTCCCTGCAACAGTCTCACCTGACAATTGATTCGTCTCGAATCCAATTATCAACAACAAAAACCCACAACCACGTCAATTCAAAAGTTACGAGTGATCGGGGGGTGGCGAGGGGGCGGGTTGTCACCCTTGTCTCTCCCCGAGCAGCGTGAGAAGCCAGCCATCTTGAATGATGTATGGCGTCGGTTACGGGGTCGACTGAGCGGCCATCACTCAACACCGAGCTTCACAGCTTTTGGGGACGTGCGTTCGGGGACTCTCTCCATGAGAAAAAAAAAAACAAAAAATGTTCCTGAACTTGAAAAAAAGCGGATAAATTCTAAAAACAGTCCATCCACGCATCCTTCGTTCAGACAATAAATTATCCCGATTTTAATGTCCGTTGGGGATCATTTCTGATGTAATATTACAATATCACAAATTTTTAATTGGTAATAATTTTTTTCTAAGAGCAAATAAAATTAATGCTCGACTTAACAAACAAAAATGTGACCGACTTGTTCTTTGAATTGTCTGGAACGTTCCGTAAAAATTCTCAAACGTCCAGGAATTTTCCTGTCCTCGAGTGTAACGATTACAGAAATTTCCGTTAGATTTTCCGCGTACCAGAAGAATTACCCGGCTTTCTCGTATTTTTTCCGCGACAAACCAGAGATTTTTGTTTCTTCTACCGAACTTTTCACTGACAGAATAAAAAAGGATCACACGACCAAATTTATTGACACAGAAAAAAAATGAGTGTCACGTCGCGTTTATATAGACAATTTGTCCATGACCGAATGTTATCTGACCGATTTATTGACAAGCGATAGCGCGAAGGTCACATGACGTATGATTGTCACTTGGCAGGTTGTCACTCCTGACGTCAGCAGTCGCGTCGACCTGAAACTCACGAGAAGTAATTAATTAATCACTGAATATAATGAATTAAAATTTTTCCCCGAAAAAAAAAAATGGGATTTCATCGTCAGCAGCCACTCCTCATTCTTTCCGCCCGAATAATTTTGGCCTGCGGTCTCTCATCCAATCTCTTCTCGTCATCCTCCCCCGGGCCCGTCGGGCCCCCCGAGGCGAGTAAATCCAGAATTTTCGGAAGGAAAATGTAAAAACAGTCCCAATGTTTTTCTCGTAAATCCTGACAGACCAATTTGTCAATGCCATAAATCACCCGAGATATTGCGCAAATAAGCATTGACCAGGGCACGTGGATCTGTTTCAGGAAGTCCTGACCGTAGGCGAGCCCTTTCGGATTATCCCCGCGACAATACGGCGGGATAAGGTGCCAGAGGGAAACCAGTGCTGGTGATTATTGTCGAACTGAGACAACCCTAGTCCTCAAATTTACGCACACTTGTGCCCCTGAGTGCCGCAATCGGCTCATTCCACTCCTCATTTCGACTTTATTGTACAATTCCGGATACTTGGATGGATTGAGGATAATGAGCTTCGGCTTGGATGTGATGACAATTCGACCACCGACTAGAAGTCGGCCGCCCGGATTATCCTGGCGGGAGAGGTATTGCTGGCGCGCCCTTTGTACACTCGCGCCTAATTTTATGGCCATCGTCGGCAATCCTCATTGTTCAAGGTGCACCCTACGTCTGGGCTTTACCTGCTGTAGGTCCTGGTGCAGTCGGCGATTTGAGCCTCACCCGCTTCCACGCCCTCAACAAATCTTGCAAACAAACCCCTTCCGCCCCTAGCGCGATAACATTTTACTTTAACGAAAAAAATTTATCTACTGGTCCTCGAGACTAAAATATTCACTACCAAACTATTCAATCATACCCACAACTATTGCGTCAATAATAATTAATTAAATCAGATAAAATTGAATGGCGAAATCAATTGTCACTTGATTGGCCGTTAAAAAAAATTGTTTGCATGAGTAAAAGACTTGATTAATTTCTATTAATTCCCCTGAAGCGTAAAAAACTTTTCCCGAGGTCATTTCAGGAATTGAGGAAATTATCCGGACGAATAAAAATTCTTATAATAATTACCGAGTGTTTTTTCGATATTATCGTTTTCTACGCGAACGCGGAAGTTCATATTTTGTTATTATTGGATGGACCTATATCCGATACCGATAGGCTTTTTTCGCGAGCGTTTGAACAGGCACGTCGCGAAAAAAATGAGCAAAAATGGGGGGGGGCTAAAAAAAATGACACAAAAAGATAGTGAACGCTTCCACGTGACGCGCCGTCAATGACAGGGGATGCAATCAATAACCACATCGGGCTTACACGCACCGCTCGCACACGCATACACTGCAGGCCTCGGTACAAGCGATCTTTCGCCGCGATCCCGATATCATTGCTTCTGCATTTATCTATTCAGTGAATATTCACCTGATAAACGGAACTGCTCCGCAATTTTGGGCCGAAAAATTCATTCCCAAGCTCTGCTGCGCAAAAAAATTCATTCAAACATTTCCTCGATTTTTTTAATGGTAAATAATGATATTAATGATGGCTCGAACTGCTAATAAAAAATTGACAACGAGAGGAATGATGAAAAATGACGCGGAGTCGTTTGTTCTTCCAATTGGAATTTTGGGTGGAATTTTTTTTTCTGTCGAAACGAGATTTGGTAGGATCTCTCAGAAATACGATATAATATCCCGAGAGCCAGCTCCGACGTATTTAATATGCAATACTCCATTTACCCCATTGAATACCCGGCGTTTGAATCCACTCGAGTACTTCCTGCGACCCACATTTTCCAACCCCTCTCTTCGTCGGGGATTTCCACTCGGTTTCGTAATCCGATCTCGTGTGTAACCACTCTGACGCCCCTTTCAGCTTACCTATCTAAAACATTTCAAATATTTTCATTTACTTTTTTTATGATGTCTGAGTGAATCCTAGAGATCGCGAGAGCGAAAAGGATCTGCTGCAAATTAAAATTTTTTTCATCCAAAATTTGTGATTACTTATTCGATTTTCGTCCGGTGAATCCTTGAAAATTACAAAGTCATTTGATAAGAAAAATTAATACAATTTTAATCGGCTAGATCATCTGATTTCGCGGAAGGTATGGAATTAAACATCGAAAGATGGAAAAACCCGTTTCCATCGATTTAACGACAATTTATGAGGCAAAGGTAATGGCCTCATAAAAACTCCATTATTAATAAGGCACCTGTATCAGCGATTAAATTTGTAAAATTAATCATTGTTCTAATATTCGTGCAATAGTGGGAAATTGAGAAACCGAGGAAAGGCCATGGGGCCCATAAAAAAACTATTACTGAAGGTCATGATCCAATTCCACTCATGACGCAATCGTCAGCTAGTGTTGCTTCTCGGCAGTCATGAATGTTCAAAGAAACGATAAATATTCAGAAATGGATAACCTTGAAGTCTCGATTAATAAAAAATTGAAGAATGTATTTCCGTAAATTTTGCACGTGTCCCTGGAATAATACGAAATAATTCACGTAAGATTGCCGGCTTTCAGTGATTTACCCATGAATTTTTCAATATCTAATAACAAAACTCGACTGCCATAAAAATTTGATTCCCTTCCATTTTTCTATCTCCGAAAATTCCCCAGAAATGAAAAGAAGAAATCCTTATTAATCCAATCAATTTGAATCCCAATTTCCGCGAGCTCCAGCAACTGGCCCACCTGCACCCCCGCCCCTGAAAAAACATTTAACCGAGCTCGAATTAAACACAACCCATTGCAATTAATTAGACTTAATAAAAATAATACCGCGAGCCGTGCAATTATATTCTCCCATTGGTTCGAGCTGTGGTTGTGAAATGAAACGAAATAGAAAGGTGGGGGGAGAAAGAGGTGGCGTGAGAGTAAACGCTTTTCTTCGCGAAAAAAAAAGAAACGAAAGATGCGATGAGTCTGGAGAAAGTGAGGGTTCGTGCGGTTTGTGCAGCGAACTCCACCGGTAGGGTCGACGTATGAGAGAGGAGAGGGGTCGCCATCGGGTGGATAAAACAAGAGAGGGTGACTCGAGGTATCGCGAGAGAGATAGAGAGAGAGAGAGAGAGAGAGAGAGAGAGAGAGTGTGGCACGCAATCCCGGGGGCCGCTTTAAATGAGTCAGCGTTTTTATGCCCCCGCGATGTTGTCAAAGTGCAAACAGCGGGCGATAATATATCATCCGTTTGGTGAGAGGAGTCTCGCTCCCCTCCATAGCCCGCCGGGCGATCCCCCCACCGCCCGGCAACTATGATCGCACTGAAGAAAACGTAGTCCTCAAATTTACCCCCCACTCCCGCCAATCCCCACTATATTCCTTGTCTCCCACTTCTGAGACTCGGGGCGACAATCTCTTGACTCCGAAAATAGCCAAGCTCACTCGCTTCGCGAAGCACTTGACACCATTCGAGAGGCTAAACGAGAGGGGGGGGGGGCTGCTGGTGATCTTACGGTGTGTGTGAGTGATAATGATAAGACGTCATCATACACGAGATTATTAAGGAATTTTTAACGAATATACTCGAGGTGTACGCGTCGCACGTGGCGCTTTCGCGCTCTTTTTTGCCGTGAGACTAGACATATCAAACAGCAAACGAGTCTCAGGTTATGGAATCAGCCGAGAGGGCGCCGGCAATCCGATCCATTAAATACACATCAACGAATTGCCTCGGACTCCAGACGAGGTTTATCACTTGTCTATTGTCACGTCGTAGACTGAAAAAATTCTCGATAAGTCCTTCCTTTGAATTGCACTTCATTAGATGATTTATCGATTGTTGCGTCGATCTCCCGAGCCTATTTTGTCCTTTGTCTAGGCTCACGCCGCGGGAGTGCGACGTCGCACTAGTCCAATTGAAAAAATAACGGGAGAACCTGTAATGAGTCAGCGTTTTCTATGCCCCCGGGATGTTGTCAAAGTGCAAACAGCCGGCGATAATACATCATCCGTTTCACGAGATGAGTCTGTCTCCCCGCCGCCGCATCTCACGCTGCCCCACCACTGCCCGATGCGGCTTCTGGCGGCGGTTACGAGCAACCCGTCGCGCTCACTCGATCCGCGAACCACTTGACACGATTCGAGAGGGAAAATATGCGAGGGGGAGGGGATGTTACGGTGTATGTAAGCGATAATGATAAGACGTCATCTTACACGCGATTATATTACCTCGGGGGGGTGAGACGGGGTGAAATTGAATTTTCAGGGCAGAATGAGGAGGCGATTGTTCGATTATGTAGCGCGATAGGCGACTGGGGGAATTGCGTCGGGGTGGATTTTTACGATCGACCGCTGACAGATCGTAATATTTTGGAGACTGCTTCGGGAGGAGTTGTAAAAGACGATCGTCAAATGTGCGAAACTGGATGATGACTGCGAGATTTGACACGCGGAGGACTATTAAGCTCTGATTATTACAAATCTAGCGTCGTTAATTGAAATTGTACTAATTCCATGTGTTCATTGAAATTAAAAAATAAAAATCCCTCTGGGGTTTATTTTTCAATTTTGACGGTTCTTGCTTAACGCTTTTCCAGCTCTTCCTGTGGACTTTCATTTTTGTTTCAGTATCGCTTACAACTGAAAGACTCAATAAAAGGCTGACGTGCGCTACCTGGGGTTAATCTGATGCCACAACTAAACGACAAACCCTTGACGAGGGAGGCGCCTAATGCAGAAGTTAATCTATTTTGGAATCGTATCGCTTAACTATGCATAAGCACTAGCGCGTGCCCTGTTCACTTCATTACGTCGTATACTGTAGTGACGCATTGAGAATGGCTAGACGTCAATTGGTGTGTGTCAGATGTGTATAATATCTATAACTGTACAACTTATGAGACGGTAATTACGGTGTCTACTTACAAAATGAAAACTCGTAATGTTTCTGCACTTACCGGGAGCCACTGTAATTAGAAAAAGGACCCACGCCCCTGCCCGCCCCTGCCCGCCTCGTCGTCTCACCTTTTCAAAATTAGCAGTATTAATAGTAATTGCCAGCAAACATTGAATAAAATATGACGTCAATGTAGAAAAATATGATTTTTTCCTCGGATTTCTCCAGAAGAAGATCGCTTTCTTTCCAAGCGCACTCCGTGACATTAGCCAAGTGAAGAAGAATGAAACAAAAAATGCATAAAACATCAGATTGATAGAAAAAATCTCTTGAAAATCACTCGACTCAAAAAATAAGATCGATTGTAGTCAAAAGAGTGGATGTACCGACCCCCGGGAATTCCATCCCCCGTTCTCCCGTCACGGCGGGAAATGTTTTCAGCGGACTCTGGGGAACCTCCTCAACGCGAACAAAATACTCCCTAGCCAGTGACTGTTGGCGGGGTCCTTACCGCGTGTAACATATGCTTTTATCTAAATTAAACAGTTTCGGCGCGATTTTCATTTCCTGCCGATGTTATCCGACGGGAGAAAGAGCGAGAGGGAGAGAGAGACCGAGGGTTGGGAACAGCGTCCTCACGCCCACTCCCAGTATTTCTCTATTTCTGTCTCATTTACCTCTGTCGCTTCATACACCGCAAAACGGCTATACCCATCTTTATTTGTATCCTATCTCACGGTATTCCTGGGCTATCCCTTCTCAAACTTCACCCTTACCCGCTTACTTTTCCTTGTCTCCGTCCTCTCGGGGAGACCCACCGCCGCCCCGTTTAACTTACAGATTGTATTATACAAAAGCCGCGATATGCTTTCAAGTTCTTCAAGAAAGTAAGCTTCGGGGAAACTGATAAACTATTTTTTTAGAAATGGGAAGACAAAATTTTTGAAGACGAACGCGTCATTAATCAATTGGAAAACCATCAGTCGACTCGTCAATTGGACAAGACAAGTAATTTAAATTGATTTAATTTAAATATTCTCCTCGATTTGATTAACGAATTTAATTTGTAATTAACTTGGGAACAATTTTAAAAACAAATCATTCTAGAGCAATAAGAGAGCTCATTGTTTTTTAATGATTCAATGACCCCGTCTCTCCAATAAAATACGAATGATTAATAATCAATGCCATTGAATAGATGAATCACGCGAATCAAATGAATTATATGGAGGTCAAATATTTTTAGAAATCGATAGGAATTTTTTTGTTCTCCACGGGTATTTTTTAAAATACCAATAAATGACGAGAAAAAAAATCGGAGAAAAATAATTCTACAATTTTGGTTTAAAATTATCGATAATGATAGTAATTGTTGTCGCTTTGAAGTAGGAATGGGCGCTTTTTTTCGGAGTAATGCTCTCCATTTGACCGAATTCTCATAATTATACCGAGGGAGTAATAAAAAAGCCATTAGCACGATTCCAAATTTCTCCACCAATAGTTTCGTTACACAATTGTCCTCTTGCTCCGCTCAAAAGCGACGAGAGTATCGATGGCTTGAAAAAAAAAAATCGACTAATCGCGATAAGGAAAAAGTCATGGAGAGCCGAATTGACGTTGAGAGCCTGAAATCCGTTTGATGTGTTCTCCCTCGCTGAAGAGATCGATGTCCATGTGGGATTTCCTCCAGATCAAGTGACTTTTTTCCTCCGGCGACTGTCACATTTCCAAATCTCGTGCCTACGCAAAAATCTTATCGACTCCTGGAGAAATTCTACCCTCTCCCGCATGAAAAAAACAAATTAAAGTAAAGTTTTTACGCATTTTATGTATTTTTAAAAAATAATCCTATTTGATTATTGTTTTTGTCATTAATTTTAGTAATTATACAATTATACCTACCCATTAACTTGGACGTATTTTTTTTTAAAACTTTAGTTTCCGATTTTTTATTATTTACTTCCGAAAAAAACGCCATTTGACAGACAATTTGACACACCAAGAAAAATATTTTTAGTCGATGAAGGCAGGAATAATTCGCGATTTATTCTCAAGTAAAAATTACTATTAATACCATAAATTTCATAATATATTCAGTAATTAATGATATGTGGCTTCGTAAAATTTACGAAACAGTAGTAGAAAATTTATAGGTCTATCATTTTTTATTTGAGTTTAAATGAAAAATTGATAGAAATCCTTTAAAAATTCCTATCTAAATTGGTTTATTTTATTGTGCTCTCCTTCATTTTTTACTGTGCTGCGCAGGAATTTTTCCTTAACTCATTGTGATTGGTTAACGATGAGCATCGAGTATATCCGATTATTACCGAAGTTGGACTCAGTCGTGGGACAGCGCCTGATGCCTGATTTAGCAGATTTTGTGTGGTTTCCCACTTTTCCACGACATTCCAAAATAATATTCCTGTCTTTGCAATGGTTACAGTGATCCCCTCCTTCTCGAATAACATTTGTTTTCATTTTTAACGAAGTCTGGGAAGAACCGGCTGATTCAAGTTGTGAACCGGCGGCGAAATAAAATTGAGGTTAATGTCGACTTTTTCCTAAGCCGATAAAGAAATTTCACTAGGCGGCATAGTAATTTTTCTTAGGCCTGCAGTTAGCGCCGAGATTGTAAGGCAGCACCGTAATTTTTTATCGGAATCACACTATAAAAAATCACAGATTTTTCTCTCCGTGTAGGCAATGAAAAAAATGTGAGATCATGCCTCAACCATCCAGTCCAGTTTCCAATCGCGATTCATCTAAATATCTCGTTGTGCATTACATGAGTAACCCCAGCCGCACTTTCTCTTCATTTACGGCATTTTAACTGCCTAATAGACATGATTTGGCGTCTAACGAAAATTACCCACGAACTCTCGATTGGTCGCTCGTGCTTTTTGTCGCATTACGTTAAATACCGATGACTTCATTGTCATTTGTCCACTGCACGCATGACGAGTGCATGTCTGCATTCTCCGTAATTACGCCCCTTATTAGTTTTTTCCCTATCTCTATGGGCTATTAAGTCACTCAACGTGCACTTACGTCTCGTAATTAGTGATTTTTACTCACTCCTTGCTGATACGCTAAATATACTCTCTGATAAAATCATTACGACGTGAGATTGTCAAGTTTGAAAATTTTATAAATATTTTACTCGCAATGATTTTTAAACAATATCCCCGAATTGTTGTCGATGTTGGGAATTTTTTGTGAAAGCGCGTGGATTTTTTCAACAATTTTTCTATGGAAATTCTAGGGATAATTGAACTGTCAATCATCCCGATCAATTGACGTCGTTGAGGTCTACATCATTGCAAAAAAATTACGAATTTACATAGGCCGCGAATAAAAAAATTATCCCAACGGAAAAAACCGTTAAATTTAAACAATTGCAAGTTTTTCATTCAAAAACCAAAATTGCCGATAAAAAATCGCAAAAACTGTCTCACCATTCCAAATATGATTGAAGGCAGTAATAATGTCGCAACACCAAAAGCTAGAGTCCAAAAAAGCAAGCAAATACCCTGACCAAGGCAAATGAAAAAAGTTGATTGCAAGAAAAGAATTAGCGGAAGAAACAGCTCGAGAGCCCGCGTTTACTTTTTTTTCCCCTCCTCCCTTCCGCGAAGGGATGTTTTTCTCTTCCCCATGGTTTGCGAGGAAGACGCGTTCTCCTCGTTCTACCGAAGAACGAAGAGAGTGCCGGGAAGAAATGAATGAGAAAGTGAGAGAGATAATCCAGGGGAAAAAAAAGGTCTGCGAGGAAAACGTGCGCCAGAGGGTGTGTGAGAGCCGGGGATTGAGACTGGGGAGTTTGGAGAGGAGCGAGTGAACGACGTTAGAAGTAGAGAGAAGAGATCGTCGTCGGGGGATGAGTGGGCGAGAGAACGAGTGGAGATCTGCAGACAGCTCTAGCGCGGATAGAGAATGGCTGATTCCGGGTGAGGAGCCGGTGGGATGGAGCGACGGAGGAAAGAGCGCGGGAAGCGTCCGCTCTCTGTCTACCTCGCACGCGCTGGCCGCTTCGAGCAAGGGAATCCGTGAAAAGGAGGGGTGCGAGGGAGATGTCAGAGGCTGAGGGTGGAAACGGCCCGACAGGATGACGCTGATCAATCTTTTGCTTTCGAATTTCGCTCAGGGCACCACCAACCAATCCACATTTTTTGTCTATTCTCGCAGTCGGCGGCTTTTTGCCGGGCGTTACTGTAGCCATTTTTGTTTGTAGAAAACTTGCCGAAATTATTCAATGAATTTTCATTCTGAATTACAATTAATTTTCATTAGTCGAGTAATCAAAAGATCACAAATATATTTATTTGAATGTTATCTGTAATAATGCTTGACATGCATTACAATTACTGAGTCTATTGAAGGTAGAGGGGATATTTCGAGGGGGTGGATTGGAGGAGACAGCTTCTGAAGGAATGGGGGCGTAATCTCTCTTTGTCATGTTTTATCTCTCCATTTTTATCGCGCATTTTTAAATTCCGGTGGTCTTTAAAAAAAATATTTCGTGGGTAGAAATCATAATGTTCTTCAAAAATAGATAAAATTATCGATACATGTAGTTATTAATGGTATCGTGTTCTGAAAAAACAAAATTGAAGGTGAACTCTATCTGAAATAAAATAGTTTGAGATAGAAACCTGAAGAATATTCCTTTCCTCCGAAAAAATTAGAAAACAAAATCTGCTTTTTACACTTTGTTATACTTTCGTTAATCAAGACTTGATTAAAAGAAAGGAAACGGGAAAGCTCGGTTTTAAAAATCCAAATAATGAAATAGAAGAAAAAAAAATTGAATAGAAACGTCAACAGTTGAATGGGATTAACCCTCAGTATTTTTCCGGTGAGTTAACCGCGAAGCCAAAGAATATAACTAAATACTTGAGATTGCCCGCGGCAATGGGCCTATCAATGCCCGGCAGGTATTCCCTCCCCACGTTCCTCATCGACGAAATAACAATCGTGTGATGGCATATCCATCAGTTCCATTAAGTTTCCCAAAGCCGCCGGATATAATCCACCGCCTAGCTCGCGGTTGCGAGTAAGTCCAACATTAACAGCATAAATCAGCGACAATATCTAGCACAACGTGAGTCCTGGCGCGCCGGACGATGTCGCGACATTCATTGCCAGAAAGCGGATTACTTTCGTAGTCGTAACGGCAAGGAAAAGGTGCCAACCTCCTGCGCAGAAAGTCTCCGTTAAAGACTGTCCAGTCTCGCCAATAATTGCCGATTGATCGTAAGCACCTGAGTGGGCCAGCCGGTTGAGGTGGGCGGGCCGAGGGTTGCTGACCCCCTGACGATCGAGGGCAATCTCCGATTGGCCAGTGCGGCCTCTCGGTACTCTACAAATTGGCGAGCAACTGAGCCAGTATGTCAGTTAATGAGTGTCCTCCGAGTCCTGAACATCGAGAATCAGAGCTCAAGCTAAAAACTGAAAAAACTATTGACGAGTCCAAGTGCAAATCAAAAAAGAACAGCAAGAAAATGACGCTTCTTGATTTCGGCAATGTTATGCATCAGCATTGCATCTCACCGGACAATCAGATGTATCCATCATCGCCGACGAGTGTTGAATCTGTTGGATCGGGCTCCAGTTGGCAGAGCTACAACAATTATAGAACTCCTGCTCAGGTTGAACATCAGTACGGCTGGAAGAACAACGACTTTGTCGAACCGCAGCAGCAAGTGATGCGGATGCAACTTCCGCCGTACGATCATCCGACAATCAAGATAGACCAGGAGCAGCCTGTTACTCGACAGATTTCTAATAATAATGAAGGTTAGTACTCATTTATTTTAGCTTTTAAATGCGTGCAAGATTTACTCCTCAATAATCAATGTTTTCATCACATGTCGTGTCAGCAAGTGTTCGTCATTCAGAAGGAATGTAATGACGATTTCTTTTCGAAAGTAGTGTCACACCTGCCTGTCATTCTTATTCAACCTGATTCGTCCATTATCACTTCGTAGAACTGCGTAGTCAGCAAGGTCTAATAGGAATCAATTTTTATCATTCCAGGTGTTCCTCGCAAGCAACCCAACGGCAAGCGATCGAGAACAGCATACTCCAGTGCTCAGTTGGTCGAGCTGGAGAAGCAATTCGCAGTTGCACGTTACCTGTGCCGTCCACGCCGCATCGACATGGCCCGAGCGCTGGATCTCTCTGAAAGGCAGATCAAGATCTGGTTCCAGAACAGAAGGATGAAATTCAAGAAGGAACAGGGATCCGACAAGCCTGACGCAACGGCAAAGTCC